>SKCR01023944.1:0-107776 GCA_019454045.1 Zanthoxylum bungeanum | reverse complement strand
AGCTAATATTCTAAATGATTAAGCAATCACCCAATACTTGCATCACATTACATAATCATTAATATACGTCACTAAGGTTTTGGGAACTAAGAGCTCAAAGGTTCCTAGAGGCACAAAAGGTTTTGGGAACTAAGAGCCCAAAAATCAAAAGGGCATGAGCATGAAAACAAAAACTGTAAAAAAAAATGGAAAAGGAAAAACAGGGGGTTAACAAGCGTACTCCGTGAGGTTTCAATGCGTTTGCATGTGTCTTTGGGAAATGTCTATGTTGTAAAATTTCTCAAGTTTACTTTCTTGTTTAGTGTTGTGTTTAGATTTTTGCTTTTCAAACGTTCTGTATAGTTTGAGCATGAAAACAAAAACTGTAAAAAAAAAAAAAGGAAAAGGAAAAGCAGGGGATTAACAAGCGTTATGGGGATTCATCAACTGTTTTACTTGATTATACCTCGTGAGGTTTTAATGTGTTTGCATGTGTCTTTGGGAAATGTCTAGGTTGTAAAATTTCTCAAGTTTACTTTCTTGTTCTCCCTAGTGTTGTGTTTAGATTTTTGCTTTTCAAACGTTCTATATAGTTTAATAGATTAACTTATTTACTTGATTGGCTATATATCTGGACAGTAAAATTTTTAATACTACGTGTTTCAACTTGTTTTCGTTTGACATTACAATATCAAGTATATTATTAATATCTCCCTTTTATCAATTAATTGTGGTATTTTGTTTTTGATCACCTACCAGTGTTCCTGAATCTTACTTGCATTTCCTACCTTTTTAAATCTTGAAACTGGCTCGTGCAATTTACTCCCGTCTGACCACAAGCTGTACTTATTCATTAGAAAGAAGTCAATTTCTAAAGAAACCCATGCAACAAATTGAATGGTTTTTTAGGGGAAAAGAAAGTTGAGGGTAGTTAAGAAAATGGTATTGTATGGTATAGTTAGGTTGTGGATACAGATGAACTACCTAGGGGTCAGTTCTTTACATCGCTTATGAGTAACGATAGGTTGTTTGCATTTGGCAGGACCCATACTGGCATCAGCTTTTATGGTATTGTTCAGACAACAATTCTTATCAGGGTTGTCCTCTCCCTGAAAGGCAGGAGTTTGCTGATGAAGATCCAACACCGGCTGATGGCTGGAATCATGATCAAGAAATTTCACAAGACGATTGGAGTCAAGAGCCCTTCGAAGCAGAGAATCCTAAACCTGTGAAAGATGAAGATGAATGGTCCGATGGTTGGCATTAAAATTTACTTTGCATATGTGAACTCAAAGCAACAGAGAAGCTTGTTTTGCTTTGAACCTTGTCATTCATTGCTATGGAAATGCTACATATTTTAGAGAAACTTTTCATCTTTTTTGTTTTGGGACAGTGGATATAGAGTACATCAAAGAATGAATTTGATGAGCATCTGTTTCTAAGAAATTTCCTTGTATTTTGCTTGAAGAATTTAACATTTAGCGACTCCTGTTGCAGAAATCGAAATCAGAACAAGCAGTTAATCGCTATAACTTTACTGGGAAGATCTAAGCGGTACACATGATGGAGTGTAGTAGTTTTAAGTACAAATGAAAACAAGAAATAGCAGCATTCCTAGCAGCAACGAACCACTGCTGTTGGAAATCTGTTTTGTTGGGAAGAACCACCGGCGGCTGGTTTCACATGTGAGCTTGGTACTGCAGGTGATTTCACACCATCTGCCACTGGCAAGCTCAATGTTGGAGGTGCATTGCTAGTAGATTGTGGTGGCATGAGCATTGAAGGAGTCCATGCATTGACAGGTTCTGCAGAATTGTGAATGTTCATTGACTGACCTCAGAAACATTTTAACTGCTGGCAATTTTCATTCATGGGTTGAAATGTTTTTGCTAACCAACATGTGATATGATTGTGTGAAACTGTGAATAATGGAAATAGAACTTGAACTGAATGTGAGAAAAATTCCTTGTGCTTGGCTCACCAGAATTAGAATTCAGAAGGATTAGAAATCTCTGAACTTGTCGTGCTGCGGAGAGAGGCAAACTGAGCATTGATCAAGTTTTAGGATCAGTAGATAGAAGGCTAAACATGGCCATGTCTTTAGTGTTTCCCTTAATAATGAAATACTTCCTGAGAACACACTCTCTTTTGAATCCAGCCTTCTCCAGGACTCTTTGTGAACCAACATTCTCAACATCTACTAAGCCCTCAAGTCTCTCCAAATGTGGCCATTCAATAAATATAGTCTCAGTCACTATCTTCACAGCCTGTGTAGCAATTCCTTTACCCCAGTACTTAGAGGCCAAAACATAGCCGAGTTCAGCTCTGCACTTATCAGTATTTCCTGAATTTGGTGTCACTGAAATAGCACCAACTGGCTTGTTACTGATGCAAATTCCCCGGAACCATGGGTGAAGAGGACCTTGGTTTTGATGTAGTTGATGCCTTCTTCTTTGCTAGTATATGATTCCCAGGGGCAGAACCGAGCCACTTTAGCATCACTAACCCACACCATGAAATCATCAATGTCTGAAACATCTAATGGCCTTAGAGAGACATTCAAGATTCCATCGCTGCCTTCTTTAGTGTTTGATTCTGAAGCATCACCCTCCATAGTTTGTAATCTTTGCAAAGATTAGCTGCTAATGTTGGTTATGGGAAATGCAATTTAAGGTATTGGCTTAATGGGAAGGTGAATTTCTAGAACTAGAACAACATACTACAAAATTTATGGTACCAATTGGTGAGTGCTTGGCTTATATAATAAGAGAATGACCACAAGAAATTGCCTGGAAAGAAATCAAGATTGTGACAATTGGAGTCATAGCTTTCTTGGTGGTCAATTTTCCTTTGCTTGGTGAACAAGTTTTTTTTTTTTAATAAAATATATGTTCTCTTGTTTTGGATATAAATTGAAAATTCTACTAACAACATATATAATAGTGATTATCATAGTCAATGACACCTCAATTTGGTTACTAAAATATCAAAGCCATACGGTGATAACCAAATTCATTTTGTCCACTTGTTATACATTTCTACTTATTAAGCTTATTGCTGCAAAGGGTACAAAAGAATAATAAAACAAATAGATCACAATCATGCATTAAATAAATGATCATATACCTCGATCTGACTGGATTTTATATCATTAAAAAACAGGGTGAGAAAAGGGTTGTTCTTACATTGACAGGAAGCTCTTGTTGTCCTCGAGGGACGTGACTTAGTGGTGTAGGATTCAGGATCTTATCTTAAGGTCATGAGTTCGAATCCAAAGAGTGCATTTCTTGTAACAGTCTAAGACAACCAGGGGTTTTACCTGCTCCGCTTAAGCCCGAAAATGATGGTTTGGCGGTGGGGTTTCCAACGATTTCAAAAAGAAAAAGGAAGCTCTTGTTAATGTTGATAATAAGGCTTCACAAAGGATATTGAAAGTAGGGGTGGGGAAAGTAGGTTTGTATCGGTTTTGACCTAAATTTGAAATCGATTTAAAGACATCGGTTTGGAGTGAGTCCAAATTAATCCAGCTATTTTTTTTTTTAATTTCAAACCGAATCGATCTAAACTGATTGGATTGGTTTAAATCCATGATTTAAACTTTTAAATTTTTTCAATTCCTATAACTTTAAAAATTTATCATTTTACCCAATTTATTTACATATTTCACATTCTAATCCCTAAAACTTTACTAACGCATCATTTTAGCCACTGCATTTTAACTTTTATAGTATGAGAGATTCTATTGTGTGAGCGAGCTTACATGCAATTTTTTTGAAAATCATACGAAGATAACACGTCACTAGAATCGGTTTCAATCTGTTTGAAAGAATTCTAAACAGAGCCAACTTTTATATCGGTTTGTGAAAAAGTAAACCAAATTCTCAATTCAGTTTATTAATAATGAAACTGATCCAAACCAAAAGTAGATTTATTTCAGTTCGGTTAATATTTACCTATTGATGCTACAGTATGAAATTGTGATGAGCGGTTAAAATACACATATTTCATGCCTCTTTGTTTTAAAGTTTTTGATGTGATTCTCTGACCACTGAAAAATGTTTTTGAAGAAAATTTTCTCTCTATTACTACTTGAATAGAATTTACAAAGATTACAAATTTTGTTACAAAAAACCTCACACATCACTTTATAAGCTATGTTACTTGGAGTTTTAATTCTAAGTTCTTTTACTTGGAGCTTCTTGTTGGGGATTGTTTGATCTCTTAAATGAGCTCCCTATTTATAAATTTTGAAATAGAATTAATCAAATATGAAATAACAAAACCGAAGCTATGAATAAAATTGAGATACAGAGATAAAACCCGAAGCCTATGTAGCACACAGTGTTCTTAAAACAGATTCGCCTCCTACCGTTTGTGCTTAAGATTATTTCGGCGTTTGTTTCCCAGGATACAACGGGAATGAAACATTTTTGGTACACAACCAAGTTATTTCTAGCAAATCGAGGACTCGCGGTGGAGAATTCAAATCACTTACGAATTCTAACTTTTACAAAATATATATGGTCCGCTCAAAATTATACCACCTAATAACATCTTATCATGCTATTTTTCCAACAATCACATGAAGTGTCAAGTCTCTCCAAATGTGGCCATTCATCAAATATAGTGTTAGCCACCGTCTTAACAGCCTTTGTAGCAATCCCTTTACCCCAATACTCAGCAGCTAAAACATAGCCAAGCTCACCTCTGCACTTATTATTCCCAGAAGTTGCTGTCACCGAAATAGCCCAAATTGGCCTATTGCTTATGCAAATTACCCTGAGCCAGGGGTGATGAGCAACTATGTTCTTTATGTAGCTTATGCCATCTTTTTTTCTTGTGTAAGAATCAAACGTGCAAAATCGAGTTACATTTGTTAAATAAAAAATAAAAACAAATGATTGAAACCGTGGAGAATCTAATTTTGAGGCTGTATGATAGGTTTAATTCGAGACAAACCTACAAATCTCCAATTGTTAGCTAATAATTCGAGTGGAAGCTAACCAAACACTCCAAAGCCTTTGAGAGAGCTATTTGTTGAAAATGAGTGATAATTGATAATGGCTTCTTAGTACAACTTTTATAGCCAAGTGATGGCTTTACAAGAGTAACTAATCACTAACTAACTTTACTTAATCTTTCCTAATTAGTTGTAGCTAGTTAACTAACTCTTGATGTGTAACATTACCTTCCCCATCAAAAAGACCTTGTCCTCAAGGTCATAAAATGATCAAAGACCTATACAATCAGGAGAGGATATTAATCAATAAGCCCGCAACCATCAATATTAAAATGCCCATCAACTGTAATTCTCTTCTAGGCACCACCATCACTGATATCCATTACATTGATGGTGAGATAAAGAGTCTCCTGAGAAAGCTCAAACATCTGATGAACCTCTATCAACCAACCACCACCAATGGCTCTCATCTTTTCAGTAATCTCATTTTGTGTATGTATGTAGTTGCTAGGCCTGCTCTCATTCTCAACGAGTTTGTGGAACTTGTAAATGTCTTCAACATATTCCACTCCAGCCAGCCAAGTCATTGTTAGCACCTTTTGCATCAGCATCTAACTCAGAGCTGACTTGTCTCAGGTCTATGCAAGGGCTTCCGCAGCCATTCTCAACAACCATTAGAGAAACTGAGGGTGAATTTTCTTTATAACCATCTGAGGTGTTAATCATTGCATCCACAAGTGAGCCTTCTGCTTCTGCAGCCCTGTGAAGAATGTCACAATGCTTTGCAGCCTCTGCTACAATAACAGGGAGCTCCATAACAGTAACATCATTTAGTGCAGAGAGGGAATTTGCAACCAAAACAGCTTCAGTTTCACGTTTTAGTAGTTCCATTGCCAGAGGTATCATTTCCAGAATAATATCAGCACCAAGGTTATCCACAAAGAGTAAAGCTCTCTTATGTGGGTGAGGCTTATTCTCTCCAGACCCTAACATTCTCTCCTTGAAGGCATCAAAATAATCCACCCGCCAAGGTCTCTCCATTTTATTGCGACTCATTCTATAAATGTTAATAATTTTTCCTTTGTGATAGAGACCCATACAGGCACGGGATCCCCATTCAAATATGTTTTGCAGCAAGAACACCCTCAATAAGCATAAATTGTCTCGTTTCTTTCTCCTCATTCATACTATCAAGCTCCACCAATATGTCAGGTAAAACAGTAAGCGATGCCTCATTTTCTCTCTGTTTTATGCTTCTATAGGCATCATGAAATTGGAATTTCCTTAAGCACTCATCCATTAACTCCAAAAGATTATCCAAGCCAAACTTTTCATAGGCAGCAGGCTCATCCATCAACCTTGCCAAGTGAGCAGAGATTGCATGAGCAAATGCATCTCCCCTTCTTTTAGCATCATCAATTGATTGCAACTCAAAATCACGATTGTCATCATAATAGTACTGATTCTTTATCCCACCCCGTAAGTCATTTTTCTCTTCCTTATCATCTTCTTTATCATCATGCATCTCATCCTCAACACCACCATACTTTGCCTGCAAATATTTTTTCTCTGCCTTTTAATCTTTGCAGCCATTCCAGTATCTCGAGCATCCTCTTCCTTATCTTCATCATCTTCAGAATTCTCAAAATCAAACATTGGATGCTCATTATCTTCATCTGAGCCCCCAACATCACCATTTACATCGAAAGGAATGGCATCATTCTGTTTGAGAAAAGCTTCAATTTCATCATCCATATCTTCAGGAGCATCTTCATCTCGCAATCTTCTTTTAGAGTTCTTGTGGCCTTGTTTTTGACTTTTTCCTCGCTTACCCATGACTTTGATGTTGCCGTCCGTTTGATTTCTCACTGGAATTTGACCCCTAAACTGTTTAGCACTGCCTGAAAATTCAACCAATTCACGCAACAATCCCACAATCGCCACATGTGGCGATGATTCAATAACTTGAGAGCTTATATAGAAAAAGATCCACAAAGAACCCAAATCTTGGATTTTATTCCTCTCGGGCATTTCATCGAACAGCTTCTGAACGTTTGCCATTTCTTCTTTTCTGAGGAAATTTTCAAACTTCTTCCTTTGAAACTCACCTAGGGCATGTAAACATTGAGGAAATGCATCCCTTGAAGAGAATTTATTTGCAGTCGAAGTGGACGAAGACGATGACAAGCACCTCTATGACAATCAAAGCCAAAGTTTTGATGAACGCGTTGCTGCCATGATGTTGAACTCAATTGAAACGTTATTGAACCCGAATCCTTCATTTTTACCTTCTTTTTATGTTCCTCATCCTTGGCTTTATATATTGTTGTATCTTGAACGATCTTTTCAGTATCCTTCTCTGAAAGCATGCTATTGCCATTTGAGATAGTAATCTCCTTCTTTGTGACGATGTTATTGCCATTAATCTTCTTCTTTTGTCCAATAATTTTCTCCACAGCCGAGACGTTCCATTTTCTATACTCACCTTCAGAAGCCTGGATCAGCACTTCTTGAACCTGGACAGTGGCGGAATAATTTTTGATCGGAGAACCCTCGCCAGAATCAAATCTTGAAACCAAAGATTGAAGCATATTGGATATGTCTTGAAGCATACTGGATATGTCTTTTACTGTTGCGGCAGTTGCATCCAATATCCTTCCTCTTTCATTTATTTTCTGTTTCAAAATAGCTAATTGAGAAATAGTATTATCATTAGATTTCTCCATGGAAGAAGCTCTCAACGAGAGCACCAATTGATAGGTTTAATTCGAGACAAACCTACAAATCTCCAATTGTTAGCTAATAATTAGAGTGGAAGCTAACCAAACACTCCAAAGCCTTTGATAGAGCTATTTTTTGAAAATGAGTGATAATTGATAATGGCTTCTTAGTACAACTTTTATAGCCAAGTGATGGCTTTACAAGAGTAACTAATCACTAACTAACTTTACTTAATCTTTCCTAATTAGTTGTAGCTAGTTAACTAACTCTTGATGTGTAACACTGTATTACACTGTCTTAAAGTAATATTTGCCCCCACAGTGTGTTGTAAATGTTGCAAATGAATTCACTCTAGGATACAACATAATATTAAAGATGCAACACAATACTTAGTTGAATCTATACTTGAAAATTTTCAAGAGAAAAATTGTTATATAATATGAAGTAAATCGTGTCTTATATATAGGCAATCAAAGGTTGCTTTTAAAAGACATGACCTTTAGTGACATTTTTTCAAACCAAAAACTCATTGTCGCGACAATAAGGATCAATTGTCACGACAATGGGAGTTAGAATGCTCCTTATATCTTCAGGTCTCATTGTTGTGACAATGAGGATATATTATCGCAACAATGGGAGTCTGAATACTCCTCACATCTTCATGTCTCATTGTTGTGACAATGAGATTTATTATCGCGACAATGGGTCATGTTTTTTTCACACTAAAGGACACGAAATCAGGTCGATACTCGGTGCATCAGCGTAGGAAAATAACCGAACCAACATGTATTTATAATATTCATATTTTATAATAACTTAGATTGATAAGTTAACCATCCTATGTTAAATATATGTCCGAATTCAACAACAACCTTATCATCAGTACCCCACACCATGAAGTCATCTATGTCGAAAACATCAAACAGCCTGAGAGATATATCATATGATAATTCATTATTGCCTTCATTTACAGTCAATTTGTAGATCTGTTCTTTCATTATATACTCTTTACTGAGACTGATTATTAACAATAACAGGTTGTGTTGGCTAGCAAGAGATGGTAATTTCACAAAGCTTTGCCTTATATAATAATAGAATCACTTGATTGCTTGGAGTGGAGGGCAAATAGTTTTATTTGCTTTCTGTGTTGGTTAATGGAAAGGAGATATAAATAATGCGTGTTGGCTTTGGCCGCATTAGTTGACTAACTTCACCAAGGCTATTTGCTAGACAATTCCTAAGAGGCGGCTTTTGTTGTTTGGTTTTTGTCTCTCCATAGCCAAGCCAAAGCTACGAGTGGCGGAATCAGAAATTTATTGTGATGTAGATGAGTTTTTAGTGGTTCATTTATCTGACCTTAGACTATACTCTTTCATATTCATATAAAGATCATTTTCTTCACGAGTATGTTCATCGATTTCGCTAAATTCAGATATATCTCTTGATCTTTGATAATATTGTTGATCAATTTCATGATGAAAATTGTTTACCCACTTCAATTCTTTCGAATAGTCTTGCGGAATAACGGCCTTAAAAGAGCGAAACAGTGAGGACTTATTGGACATTGTTGAGTGTGATTCCAAAAACACTCATGTAGGGGTATAATAGTAATAAGGTAGGTGTCATGTGCAAATGGGGAGAGGCACGTGCTTGTGGCTTATATGCTTTACGCTTGAACTCTTGCTGTAAATCCCAGAGAGAGAGCTTGGAGCTCTTGTTAACAAATCTTCTTGTTCTCTGCATTTCTCTTTGTGCTGTGTGTGTATGTGCTTGCAATTGTAGACTCTGGGTTGTGTTCAATCTTGCGTGGGTATTTTACAGGAGAAGGAGAAGGTCATTGACTGGTTGGTTGAGGTTTCTTTCTTGGTTCAATCTTGGGAGGCAATTGTTGATTCTTTTATTCAACTTTGCTGTAACAAACTGGTATCAGAGCTCAGGATCTAGAGGAAGATGACTCAACAAAACTGGAAGTTGTAAGATTTGATGGAGAGAATGACTTCAATCTTTGGAGACTCAAGATGAGAGCAATCTTGGTACACCAAGGTCTTGAGGCTGCCATTGAAGACGATCCTAAAGAGGCTGTGGCAGGGACGGGATGCTAACAAGCTTAAGGACATCCTAAGACAGGCACATAGTGCTATAATCCTGAGTCTTGGTGACAGTGTCCTTAGGGAAGTATCTCATGAGAAAACCGCATATGGCCTGTGGAAGAAACTAGAGGATCTGTACATGAAGAAGTCACTAGCAAACAGATTGTACATCAAGAAAAGGTTATATACCTTAGCCATGCAAGAAGGAGGATCAATTGGAGACCATCTTGATGAGTTCAACAAGATCATGATAGATCTTGAGAACATTGATGTGAAAATCAATGATGAGGACCAAGCTATTATCTTACTCAGTTCTTTGCCAAGCTCATATGAACACTTTGTGGATACTCTGCTTTATGGGAGGGAGACATTATCCATGAAGGATGTTAAATCATCCTTGAAGTCCAAAGACCTAAAGAAGAGAAGTGAGGAATCAAGCAAAGAACAAGGAGAAGGTCTGACTGCTAGAGGAAGGACTGAAAGAAGAGAGTACAAATTCAAGAAGGGAGATCAAAGTCAAAGAATAAAGTTTTGAAGTGTTTCAACTGCCACAAGGAATGACTTCAAAAGGGACTGTCCTGATCTCAAGAAAGGAAAAGCTAAGCCCAGGCATGAGGCTGACAGAGATGGGGATGCTGCTGTTGCAGATGGAGACTCAGATGGTGGTTATGAATCTGCTGATCTATTAATTGCTGCCAACAACAAAACAGAAGGTCAGTGGATTTTAGATTCTGGATGCTCTTTTCATATGTGCCCTAGTAGAGAATTGTTTACTTCGTATAAGCTCATAGATGGAGGAAAGGTATTGATGGGAAATAACCAAGCTTGTAAAGTTATTGGTATTGGATCAATCAGAGTAAAGATGCATGATGATGTAGTTAGAGAACTAGACAATGTGAGACATGTTCCTGATTTGAAGAGAAACTTGGTATCTCTGGGCATGATTGATGAATCAGGGTTTACCATAACAGTTAAAGATGGAATCATGAAAATAACTAGAGGTTCAATGGTGGTGATGAAAGGAGGAAGACAGAATGGTTTATATGTCTTGCAAGGGGAAACAGTTGTTGGGGATGTGAGTGTGACAATGTCTTTAGTTTTGGATAAAACAAAACTGTGGCATCTAAGGATGGCTCATATCAGTGAAAGGGGTCTGAGGGAACTCTGCAAACAGGGCTTAATCAAAGAAGATAAACTTGAGCCTTTAGAATTTTGTGAAAATTGTGTACTTGGGAAGTCAACAAGAGTGAAATTTGGTGTTGGACAGCATAAAACCAGAGGAACCTTGGATTATATCCATTCAGACTTGTGGGGGCCTGCTCAAACCCCATCTCTGAGTGGAGGAAGATACTTCATATCTGTGATAGATGATTACTCTAGAAAGCTTTGGGTGGCAATCTTGAAGAGTAAAGATCAAGCCTTTGAGGCATTTACTGCTTGGAAGATCTTGATAGAGAATCAAACAGAGAAGAAGATCAAAAGGATCAGAACTGACAATGGTCTGGAGTATTGTAATGCCGAGTTTGACAGGATGTGTAGAGAAAGTGGAATTGCTAGGCATAAAACAGTTAGGCTGACACCTCAGCAGAATGGCCTTGCCGAAAGGATGAACATGACTCTGTTGGAAAGGGTCAGGTGTATGTTGAATCACTCAGGACTTCCTATGAAGTTCTGGGCAGAAGAATTATCCACTGCATGCTATGTCATTAACATGAGTCCATCAACTACAATAGAGGCTAAGACACCAGAAGAGATGTGGTCTGGGAAAGCAGCTGATTATTCAAACTTAAGGGTATTTGGATGTCAAGCTTATGTACATGTTAAGCAAGGGAAATTGGAACCAAGAGCTCTAAAAGGTATTTTCTTGGGGTATCCAGAGGGAGTTAAAGGCTATAAAGTCTGGTTACCAGATGTGAAACCTCCTAAGAGCATCATCAGTAGGGATGTTGTTTAATGAAGCTCAAATACTTCATAAACACACTGAGCCTATTGCAGCACATGATCAAGAAACCAACAATCCAGATACTGCAAGGTTTGAGGTGGAGCTCAAGAGAAACCAGCAAAAGGAACAAGCTGAAGAACCAGAAGAAGAATCTGATCCTCACCTATCTGAAACAGATAATGAAGAAGACTATCAGTTAGTAAGGGATAGGAAACGAAGGGCTGTGAGACCACCAGCAAGATTTGGCTATGCTGATCTAATAGCATATGCCCTATCTACAGCACAAGATCTTGGTGATGATCCCAGGAGCTATAAGGAAGCAGTACACAGTAGGAACAAAGAACAGTGGATAAGAGCAATGGAAGAAGAGCTCAAGTCACTAGAAAAGAACAAAACTTGGAAGCTTGTTCCAAGGCCAAAAGACAGGAAAGTAATTGGCTGCAAATGGATATACAAGCTAAAGGAGGGAATTGATGAGACAGAACCTTGGAAGTTCAAGGCAAGGTTAGTAGCTAAGGGGTTTACACAGCAAGAAGGGGTCGATTACCAGGAGGTTTTCTCCCCTGTGGTGAAGCACACACTTCTATTAGAGTGCTCATAGCACTAACAGCTTCATTTGATTTAGAGTTGGAACAAATGGATGTGAAGACTGCCTTCTTACATGGGGAATTGGAAGAAGAACTCTTCATGGAGCAACCTGAGGGATATGTAGACAATAACTTGAGAGATGAAGTTTGTCTGCTGTTGAAGTCACTGTATGGGTTAAAGCAGTCTCCCAGACAGTGGTACAAAAGATTCGATGAATTCATGATCAGGATTCACTACAACAGAAGCAAGTTTGACTCGTGTGTCTACTACAGGAAGCTCAAGAGTGGGCTATGGATCTATCTACTGCTCTATGTGGATGATATGCTCATAGCATGTAAAGATAAGCAGGAAGTCAGAAGGTTGAAGTCACTTCTGAGCTCTGAATTTGAAATGAAGGACTTGGGGAGTGCTAAGAAGATTCTAGGTATGGAACTACTCAGGGACAGAAGCAAGGGAACAATTTGCTTAACCCAAGAACATTATGTCAACAAGATTCTGGACAGATTTGAATTGGTGAAGTCAAAGCCTGTCACAACTCCAATGGCTGCTCACTTCAAACTGTCGATTGCACAGTGTCCAGAAAAGAAGGAAGATGTTGCGTATATGAAACAAGTACCATATGCAAGTGCAGTGGGTAGTACGATGTATGCAATGGTCTGTTCTAGGCCTGATGTAGCCTATGCAATGAGTTTGGTGAGCAGATTTATGGCTAATCCAGGAAGAAAGCATTGGGAAGCTATGAAGTGGCTGTTGAGATATTTTAAAGGAACCTCAACATATGGACTGATGTACAGAAGTGAAAAGGATAGTGAGGAACCTTTAAAAGGATTTGTTGATGCTGACTATGCTGGAGACATAGATAAAAGAAGATCTTTGACAGGTTATGTGTTCACCTTGTTCAATGGAGTAGTGAGTTGGAAAGCTTCATTACAGCATGTAGTTGCCTTGTCAACAACAGAGGCAGAGTACATGGCTATAACAGAAGCTGTGAAGGAAGCTCTATGGCTAAAGGGTTTGATCAATGAGTTAGGAATTGATCAGAGAAGAGTCAGTGTTTGGTGTGACAGCCAAAGTGCTTTGGATCTTGCTAAGGATCCTAAGCATCATGAGAGAACCAAACACATTGACATAAGGCTGCATTTTATTAGAGATGAAATCAACAAAGGCATAGTCCAACTGCTGAAGATTGATACTGCAGTCAACCCAGCTGATATGCTCACAAAGCCACTGCCTGTGTCCAGGTTCCAAGATCTGGTGACAAGCATAGGTATGGTGAGTTTGAGAGGAGGAAAGGTTGGATAGATCAGTAAAGCAGGTGGAGTTGTTGTTTTTTTTGAATCAAGGTGGAGATTGTTGAGTGTGATTCCAAAAACACTCATGTAGGGGTATAGTAGTAATAAGGTAGGTGTCATGTGCAAATGGGGAGAGCACGTGCTTGTGGCTTATATGCTTTACTCTTGTTGTAAATCAATTAGGGCTGTAACAAACACTTCTTGATTCATCTCAAATAAAACCAGAGAGAGAGCTTGGAGCTCTTGTTAACAAATCTTCTTGTTCTCTGCATTTCTCTTTGTGCTGTGTGTGTATGTGCTTGCAATTGTAGACTCTGGGTTGTGTTCAATCTTGCGTGGGTATTTTACAGGAGAAAGAGAAGGTATTTGACTGGCTGGTTGAGGTCTATTTCTTGGTTCAATCTTGGGAGGCAATTGGTTGATTCTTTTATTCAACTTTGCTGTAACAGACATGATAGGCATCCTCTCTCTCCTAAACCCCTCTTAAAAAGTTGATGACTTGAAAATTCCCTCGTTGAAATTGTCAACTTGAGATCACCGCATATGTTAGCTAAATTTTTTGATAAACACTCACAATCTCTCGCCAACCAATAATACCAATGATGTGAAACTCGGATCAGATTGGCCTGTCAGATCGGTTGAATCGAGACCAGATCCGAGGTTCAATATGAGTGATCCGAAAAATCAGTTAGCAATTGAACTAGCAAAAAATTATCGAACCGGCTGATTCCCGTTAAATCGGTGACCTGATTCGAGTCCAATAGGTTTTAGACTTTTTTTTTTAATTTTTTTATTATTAAATATATATATATATATATTGTAAAAATAAAAAAAATATATAATTAATTACTGAAGCCGGGTCGATATGGTTGAACCGTTGGGCCGATCCGATCTCTAATCCTGGACCCTCTCGCCATCGCGAGTTGATGGACCGATCTGAATTTTAAAACACTATTATCGCATGCTAATGCTACATCTATCTGATTTATCTTCCATCACAAAGCACTCCTTTAAGCCTGTTTCAATGGATCCATCAAGAATTTCCCTCCGTCCATTCAATCTTTCCGATGTTGATGACTTCTTATTATGGGCTACTGATGATAAAGTAACACGTTATCTTAGATGGAACTCAATTACTTCAAGGGAAGATGCATTAGCATACCTTGAAAATGTTGCTATACCCCACCCATGGCGTCAGTCTATATGCTTGGAAGACCGTTCGATTGGCTACATCTCGATCAAACCAGAACCAGGTGATGATAGATGCAGAGCCCACATAGGGTATGCTGTGTCTGCAGAGTACTGGGGCCAAGGGATAGTCACTGTGGCATTAAAGATGGCTGTTTCAAAGGTGTTTGATGAAATGCCAGACTTGGTCAGGTTGCATGCTTTTATGGAAGTGGAGAATAAGGCCTCTCAGAGAGTGTTGGAGAAAATTGGGTTTGTGAAAGAAGGTTTGTTGAGGAAGTATGGGTTCTGTAAAGGTGAAATTAGAGACATGTTTGTTTATAGCTTCCTTTCAACTGATAAGCTTCTGTGATCAGAGCCTTAGCTTTTGGTCTCTGTGTTTTATCTGTGAAACATTGAATTTCATTACGGCACATATATAATCTACATTAGAATTGATTTCTAGACCATCTATTACAACAAAATATTTTTATTAGGTGGCTGTAGGCACTGCATTTTTACACATAAGTCCCTATGATGAGTCTCATTTTGGAGACACTACCTTTTAAGTCACGGAGGTCACGGGAAACGGACATCGGAAGGGGAAATTCAGAATAAACAAGGTTCACTGTTTTCGTTAGTGCTGCGTTCGTATTTACGTTCGAACGTCAAACGGATTGCGGGCGTTCGTGCCGCGTTCGAGGAAGCGTTCGAACGGTGTCGGTAATTCTGGTTTTGCTGCTAGCCTCACATCCAGCCCAATTAGCCCCCAAAGCCCATAAAACACATCCCAATTTAAATAAATAAATATTAATTAAAACATTAACTAAATAAGATAATAATTAAATTAATTAAATAATTAAATAAAACATATACCAAACATAAAATAAGCAATTACCAACTTAAACTAAAATCATGCCTAATTTAAACAAATCACATACTAAATCAAAAATATAATCATACCAAGTTAAAATCAATCAACCAATATATTATTCCTAACTTAAAATATTGTATTCCTAAACCAAGCCAATCAAATATTCAACCTTCCCTATCTAGCCAAGATTTGTCCCCCCCCCCCTCAATCTTTGACTTCCCTTAACCAAACCAAATCAAATCCCTCTTTAATTAGCCAAATCTCTTTCCTTGTCCAGCCCAACCCTTTGCATATAAAAAGAACCCTTCACCAACCTTCTTAACCCTAGTCCCTAGCTCATACACAACACACATAAAAATTACAGGAAGAACACACCCAAAAACAGTAAGCAAAAGATAAAGAGGAAACGGCAGGAAACCACAAGGAAACAATAGCAAAAGACGGAGAACGACGACTCAAAACAGTAAGACAACGAACGAGAACAGGAACCGGGAGAGTTGCGGAGCATCCACCCTTCCGACGATCGTGTACCGTACATCCGAGAGGTGATTTAAAAGGTTAGACCTGAGGGTACCTTTTCATTAGTTTATATTCGTTTTTTTATTATTATTGAATTCTATTCGCATGAGAGTCGTTTATGGATGCATGTTGTGGCTTGAATGAAATGGAAGAGTGTCGTCTCTTTTGTGGTATATAGGATGGAAACCCAGACGTAAATTCCGTAGCCGAATCCGAATGGACGGTAGTGCGGTCTGTACTTGGGATACAACTCCACGTACCACTTGAGTAAACAGCACCTTCTCTTGTTTTGTGTTGCTTTTATTTATTTATTTTTCGTCACTTAAATTATGTATGTTGTTTATTTACGCATGATTCATCAAGCGCATGGGCTTAGTGAGTTAGTCCAAAGGTCCTCTATTTGAGAGACGAAGAGCCGAAAGGCCACCTTTGTGACACTACTTCGCCGCGCCGGTTGATGTGTGTTCGGTTGGATGCAAGATACGTTCAATCGGGCATACTTAGTTTGATATTATTGATTTTATCTTTTTATGCATGGTTCAATCAAGCGCATGGGCTTAGTAAGTGGAATGAAAGATCCCTTAAGGGGAGGGGTTAAAACCCTTTACCACGATGCTTTGCCGCGCCGGTTGATGTGTGTTCGGATTGGATGTAAGATGTGTTCAATCGGGCATACTAGGTTTTGATATGATTGGCTCTATTTTTGTATGTGTGATGTGACGCGCATGGGCTTAGTATGTTGGTCTAAAGGTCCTCTATTTGAGAGACCAAGAGCCCCAAAAGGCCACCTTTACGGTAGTACTTCGCCGCGCCCCTTTATTTTGTTGTTTATGTATTGCGTCCCATTTCATGCATCAGGTCTGTTCCCGTTCGAACGCGTTTACGAACGCAACTCGAACGCGCATACATTTTGCCTTATCATGCATCAGGTCTCATTTCTGTTCGAACGCGTTAACAAACGCCATACGAACGTGAGCATTCTGTTTCATTTCCGTTCGAACGCGTTAATAAACGCCATACGAACGTGAGCATTCTGTTTCATTTCCGTTCGAACGCGTTAACAAACGCCATACGAACGTGAGCATTCTGTTTCATTTCCGTTCGAACGCGTTTACGAACGCTACACGAACGCGAACACACTGAACTGAGACATATTCATCACATGCCACGTATAATTGTTTCTTAGGTGATTTTTATAGAACCACACATAGTCATTCTTATCTTTGTGCACATAATAATGAAAAGCATGTTTATTCCATTAGTTGCGTCGTTTGCCTTAGTCTTGATTTAACGCATTACGATTCATATGCTTATGCCATGATGACTTTGGAGTATTATTTCTTGTGATATATCAGATGGAAACCCAGACATAAATTCCGTAGCCGATTCTGAATGGGCGGTAATACGGTCTGTACTTGGGATACAATTCCACGTATCACTTGGAAGAGTGCTCACGTGTATGCTTGTGCGGATATTATGTATGCTTGTGTTTTCATGAATATGATATGCTGAATGAAGTTGTATGGTCATTGTTACTTTGAGGTATTTTGTTAGACATGTGTTTTAGATATGAGATATATGCGAAATGTATGTATGAGTGTTATTTTGTACCCATGAATATAGAAGCATGATATTCTTAGGAATAAATGTTACTTAAGCATGATTAAATTATTATGTAAATCCTTTCATTACAAATGGCATAAGTAATGGACCATTCCGAACCCAACGGTTTGAGGTCTTCCCTTGCGAGGGGTGAGTGCGGCCTTAAATCTCATTTTCCCGGTTCACACCGGGTGGCGACTCCATTACTCTCCGGTTTAGTCCCCCGTGGCTACTCCGTACTCCCAACTAGGCCGCGAGCCTGGAACAGCATGCGTCGCCCCAGATTTCTGTGTTCCCATAGTGGCCTTTATGTTATTGTGCTATATGAAGAAATTATTGCCTTATTGCGTTCGTTAAAATCTACGTGTCATGTCAATTTAAATTTTCCACGAGTATAAAGAGATATTTACCATACACAAATTCAACTTCAAGTTTCTGATACATTTTTTGATAAATTTTATCGTTTATGTGAGATGAGCATGAGCCCATTGTATGATAGCAAAGCTCTTATAGAGGCCTAAAAGTTTATCCGGATGCCAAAATTAAACCGAGGTCAGAAATTTAAGGGGTTGAGTGTCATGAATAGACTTTTCAAGCATGTGAAGTCGGGCTTGTGCAATATTTACTAACGCTCTCTTTTAATAAGTTAGCATTCTCGATGCTTACATGTATGAATTTGAGTTTGAAATGTCTATGTACGATAACATAGTCGCAAGTTACGAAAAT
This sequence comes from Zanthoxylum bungeanum, assembly GCA_019454045.1. Classification (NCBI taxonomy): domain Eukaryota; kingdom Viridiplantae; phylum Streptophyta; class Magnoliopsida; order Sapindales; family Rutaceae; genus Zanthoxylum; species Zanthoxylum bungeanum. Next base: position 89,316 of record SKCR01023944.1, on the reverse strand, counting down.
TAACGTACATTAACATAGCATACAAATAGGCGGCATAGAAATGAGTAAACATGCACACAATAATTCGAGGCATCGAGAATATGAATTGGACAATTGTATATGAGAAATTAGTATTTTATTAATAATCCATGCATCTTTTATATAAGCGGCCATCCAAGGATGAGAGGATATACGGTTAAAGTCTTTAAAACACCAATATCTGAAGCCATACCAAGACTTCTGGATAATCCCCTACACACTTATACTTAAGTTGTCATACCCTCTCCCTTTACTTACAAAATACAAAAAACTCTATCCAAATACAATGAACCCTAAGAGAAGAGGTCATGGACTTGACTAATGACCCTAAACAAGCTTTAACATGCGGCTCGTTACACTGAACCACCATTCTTGTTATTGTATCTTTCATAATTCTGCATTTATAAAGAAAAATGGGCCACATGACATTAGAATTGGTGATGTGAAGAGCAATATTAGATGGGAATTGTTTGCAATATTGACTGAAGTGAGCTGAAATTTGGTTTCTATATTTTTACAATTGGGATCAATTGGTGAGTAAATCATTTGCCTCTTTAACTTCAATCATTGTTTCATAATGCTTAGTGAAATCTCTGTGTGTGTATATATATTTATATAAAATTATCCTCACAAATAATATTAATTAATAAGACTAAAGTATTTTCTTTTAAATTATATATGCATATGTCATCCGTTAATTCCATATCTGAATCAAGTTGCATACTGAGGTGGGTTTTTCTCTCATGCCTCGAAAAATCATAAAACTCAAATTATTTAAATCAAATCTTTCTTAAACATGCTTTTTCTTAAAACAACCGAAAGTAAATATGGCTAACGCCCTATAAGCTGAAAAGTACGTCTTTACTTAAAACAATATGAATGAAAAATCAACTTAGAAAGAGAGTGTCCACTCACTGATTTGGAGTCTGGCTGGCATAACCCTTTTGCTGAAGAAAACTCTAATTTCTGCGATGATCTATAATTGATAACTTTGATTAGAAAGTGGGCTGAGAAATATATTCTGAATTAAGGTTTATCCACTTAAGTACTTATCACTATTTCAAGGCATATCATACTTGTATCATGATGTAATGTGTATTCGCGAACTGATAGGAGACCCTTAGAGTGGCCTCTAACATGCTAGGGTGAAGTTGGAATGGTTTAAAACTGATTTGGGAAATTTTTTGACCACGCGTCGTGACGCAGGGCATTGCGCGTTGCGACGCGCATCATTCCATAAACATATCTGGGAAAATTCCCAGTACACGTAGCGACGCAAAGCCTTGCGCGTCGCGACTCGTATCAATCCAGAAGCGTATCTGGAAAAATTCCCAGTTCGCATCGCGACGCGGAGCATTATGCGTCGTGATGCTAGGCCAAATTATGGTATTAACTTCATCCTTTCATACTCAATTTGCTCAACACTCTTTCCATACTTCCACACAAACAAATAACCTCAATAAATATCCAAAGTATTATAAATATCATTCTCAATATAAACTAATGTCCATTCTATAACCTTTACTTAATGTCATACCCAAAATTTAACAAGTTTGGGGTTTCCCACAATCATCATTTTCTTAACATCAAAACCATATAAACATCAATAACCATAACTCAACAATATCCATTAACCAATAAATCATCAAAACATCAACATTTAAAACTTGGGTTAAAGTTTCCTTACCTTTTCTCACTTCTCATCCTTCACCATTCAAGTCTTATTGGCTTGGTATTCCTTCATTCTAGTTTATGGTGATTTGATTTGTACTTGTTCTTCTTTAATTTTTGGTAAGGGATCAACTTTCCTTCACTTCTTCTCTCTCTTCTCTCTCTTCTTCTTCTCTTCTTTCCCTATTCCTCGCTTCACGTTTTTCATCTCTTTCTCCAATCTTTTTAATGCATGAATAATGTCCCTTATTTATACTTGGACTTATTTGGTTAATCTTTAAAATGATATCATGAGAAAAAAATCAGAAAATTGGAGAGAGTTTGAGAATTTTCTAGATTCACCCGGGCTACTGTTAATCAAGATTTTCCATATGCATTATTGACTTACTTCTGGTTTGAATTCGGAAAAATATTCAACGCGAAAGTTTTAGATCTCAATTTCAGCTTTTCGACGATATAAAATTCATAAAAATTGGAATTTCTATAAGAAAGTTAAGACCCAAATACCATGGGCTGTCTGAAGTAGATCATCGTATCATCTAATATCGGAATCTCGAAAATTTTTACAATCGTTCCCAAAGTCATTTCATAAGAGTATATATGTCCAAACATAATTTATTTTATGTAACACTCGTCCAACAGTGTAACAGTAGTCGAGATTATCGGTCGTTACAAATTCTTATTTTGCATAAGAATTTATTTATATTAAGTTTTTCCCTTAAATTACTAGGGACTAGTTATAACACCCGGTAATTCCGAAAACTACTATATTATAGATGGTGTAATACATAATATAAATCATGATCAAGAGTGTATTTGCTCGTGAAATTACTTTTTGAATATTCGATAAATTCCTCGAAGTTCCGATATGGAATTTAGTTTATATTCTATTCCGGACAATCTTTAGTATTTGATCCCTAACTTTCTCATACGATCTTAGAGTTTTAAAAACTTTATATCACTAAAAAGCTAAGACATATACCTACAACTTTTATGTTGAATATTTTTCCATATTTTGAACATGACTAGGTCAAATTTGGTTATTTCCCCAGACTATCCGAATTGTGACGAAAATAATAAATAAAAAGAAATTATCTTTCCAACCCAAAAGCCTATTATGCTTCTCATTTTGGCCCAAGAGCTCTAAATATCTTCGAAGTCCCTAGATTTCTCTAGAAAAATCTAAGCTAGTCAACAAACAAATAAAGCCACCCAACCCCTAAATTCTAATAATCGCCGAGAATGAGGAAGAAAAGAGAGAGAGAGAAATTTACAAATTTCACAATAAATCATGAAGAATAATGGAGAAAATCCAACACAAGCCAAGTTTAGAAAGGAGAAAGAAAGGCTTGTGGACTCTAATAGAGAAGAATGAACATGATTTAAGGTAAGAAATCTTGACTCAAACTTGGATTGTAGAGTTTTGATGAAATAATGACATGTTAGTGTACTAGTGATTGCATTGAGGTGGATAGTGAACTAGGAAATTGATTTTATTAAGAAATGTCCAAAAAATTTGAAATTCTAGATATTGAGTCAAATTAAGGTCTATGAGATTAGAGAGTTGCTTTGATGGAGGGATATTCATATAGTATGGATGAGTGTTGAAATGTAAAGAAGTGTTTGTGTGAATGTTGTAGAGTGAGGGTATTGATGTTGCATTTTTAGAATTTGGCAGTGAAGAGTTGAATGTTGGCCTGTAATCAGGCTAGCATCGCGACTTGTATGGGATAGTCTCGCGACGCTAAGTTGGGAGATGCCCTCTGTTTGAGGTCTGGTCGTGTGGGCGTCGCGACGCTCAACGCTTGGCGGCATGACTCGGATCATAAGAATGCTATTTGTATCGGGTCTGAGTATGTGGGAGTTGTGAAGCAGAGCACATAGCATTATGACGTGAAATATAAATTAATCTCTGCCTCGGTCTGATTGTTTGAACGTCATGACACATGACATAAACATTCTCAATTCATTTCATATTCATCATAGGAATTTAGAAGGCACCCTAAAGGTTCCAAATATGACATACTTGTACATTCATCCTATTCATGATCATAATTAGCTTCTTAGTTTAAATATGCTAACCAAACTCCGATAGAGGTCGAATTGGCTTTTCCGCAGGATTATTTTCAATCACATTCAGGATCATTGGTAATAGTTGTAAATCAGTGAGTGGATATTCTCTTTTCAAGTTATTATTTACTTATTTATTTTGAACTGAGATTTACTTTTTAAGCACATAGGGCGTTAGACAAGTTTATTTACAGATATTTTATAATTGAGAATGTTTTAGAAAACTTGATTTTAAAGGCATGATTTTGATGATTTTTGGAGGCATGAGGGAAAAACCCACCTTAGACTGTAACTTGGAATTGACGGACACAGATAACGTAGTCCATGACTAGGGATGACAGATGCTCCTAGATCCTAGATTCATGGCTAAGGGGACGACAAGACGTAACGCCCCTAGATCCTAGATTCAGGATTAAGATGATAGCATATATCAGCACCTCTGGCTCTAATTCAGTGGCTTAGGGGAAGGCGAGACGTAACGCCCCAAGACCATTAGTTTAGGCATATGAGGGGACGGCGAGACGTAACGCCCTCATGCTTAAGGTTTTCATAGAAAGATTTTCAGGGATAAGATTTTCTGAGATATGGTATTCAAAATGATGGTTTTATGAAAGTGATTTAGAAATAGTAGTTTTACGAAAAGAATTTTAGAAAGAATTCAGTTTTATAGAAAGACTCATAGTTTTACATGTTATGACTGTTGCTCTGAGCGCCAATCCGGATCATATTTATGTCTGATTCATGAATACGAACAACTCATTTTTTCCATAATATTACTTATTTATGGTTGCACTTATTATTTTTATATACGTATTCGATCTAATTACAATTTGATTGAAACTAAATCCGATTTAATGATATGTATATATTACACAAAGGCCCAGGATTCACATGTACTACGCAGTTACAACGTAGTTTGTAATTGACATTGGAAAACGTCACTATAAGTTATATATTCTCAAATAAAGTTCCTGGTCAAGATTTACTAATAAGAGTCGGTTAGTAAAATCCGCTGAGACCAGTACATGTCGTATATCAGACTTGGTCCGATGGTTTATCCTAATGAACCATGAGTCTGGAGAGACTCATATAGACGTGTAGGTGTTTACTTGATAAATATTGAATGACTCACCTAAGATTTCCTAATATATGGTACACCAACGTCAATAGCAATCTTCTCGGGTCGAGTAGCATAGTGGTCATTCGACTTGCGATGCCAATGTGGATATATGAGACATTTTCCACACTTTGATAGCAGTCACGTCACCGATCTATTTAGATCAGACCTCTGCCTACTCATTAAGTGTGGACTCAAGCTCATGATATCCTGTGAGTATCAGATATAATTCATCATTCCTATGTACATGGCATAGTTTGTTGGGTTACTCTAAGGTCCCGGGATCGATTTCAAGCAATGAAACCATGTGCGAATACAACAAAGAAGTTGCGGAATACTTACATTGATCGGTTGTGCGATGCGACGAACACAAAAACTTCTTTTTATGCCCTTTGAAGCTCACATCAATCTTCAAAAATTTGGGCTCCAAATTCGGCCATGGAAGGATCTCCAAGCTCCAAGCTTTCGAATGATGATTCCATGCTCACGGGTGGGTTTCCCTATCACCTTCGCAAGACCCCGAAAGCGTGCTAGCACTCCGGAAATTTTACCGCAAAATTTCCTATTGTTGTTCTTCAAGTCACGGAAAAACCAGAAAAGAAGAAGAAGAAATGCCCTTTGGACGTGAGAGATGAGAGAGTGAGAAATTAATTCTATTCACGTCGCTAACGAATTAATTCTAAATTAACTCATTCGCCCGAATTAAAATCTAATTTTAATTCCGCGTCGAAATTCAATTTCGTATAATATATCGAATATATTATTTTATCGATTAATTCCAAATTAATCGCTCTCTCTCTTTAAAAGATATTTTATCCCAGACAAAATATCTCCGTAATTAATCCCAGATTAATTTTCTCTCTCTTTTAATTAATCTCAGATTAATAAAGTGAGAGTCATACGTCATCGGTGAATCTTCGGGAAGCGACCCATGAGATCCCCGGATATGTTGGCAGTAAATCCGGTCGTCGGACTATCCGAACACGTACGTACCTAGTACTACGTTTTTACCGATTTACAAGACAAGGTTGACTTCTAGCAAAACGCCATGCCTACCCAATTCTCCAGAAATATCCTTACAGGAATAAGTGATCTATATCAGGCGTAGTATACGTAGTATTGCGTATTTCGATCCAGTATCGGATGTCACATGCTAGGCCTGGGGCTGGAATTATGTCTGCCCCGTACGAAGCACATATCGGATCTCTGGTAACTAGTCTCTATAATCGGATAAACATGACCTAGTCACAATATCCTGATAGCTGCAGCATATAAGAGAACCAGTTCTGTATCCTACGTGATAATCATCTCCACTATGACTGGAGTGATACTTCCATCTCAACATCACACCCAATACACTACGATTCTCAATATACCCAGAAGAGGCGTACACAAAACCTGTTAAAGCCTTGGACGACCAAAACCAAAGTATATTGAATGTCGCAAGTATTAGCGGTGCAAGTCTCAGATTAAGACCAAATACACATACCCTGATTCGGACTTTCATAGAAACATAGTTATACTACCAATGGAATTCTGAGGGGTCTATCCAGAGCGAAGCTGTTTCCGTACCATCGGTAAACACAACCTCTTATTACACTCGCATGAGTATCCTATACCGAAATATATGAGAACTATGCCGTTATGCTCCCATAATGCGCACAAGTGTAATACTAGTATATTCCGCATTATCGATGTCCAATCTCGATAATACTACGACTAGGGATATTTAATGATTAAACCTTCGTGGATTGATACTGTCTCATATCATCTCAATCCGGAACTAATCATATGGACCTTTCATCATTTATACATATTGGTAATCTAATTACAAATGATGAAAGAGCAATTTCCTTTGTCACATAGTTAATTTGTACAACAACATCATGATCTGTACAAATAGTGACGCTATGGGTCATAATTGTCCAACAATCTCCCACTTGGCCTATAGTCAGTCACTCAAGTGTCTTACACCCGAACTATGTACGGTTCACTCAAACTTTTGCTGAGGAAAGGCTTTCGTCAACGGATTCGCATGGTTATCATTTGATGCGATTTATTCGATCATCACATCGCCACGATGTATGATCCGAACGAATCAGATGAAAATTCGAAGTATATATCTGGATAATTGATGAGACCATTAATTCTTTAGCCTGTGCTGTAGCCTAGCTCAGCTGCTAACAGAACTATATCTAATCTAATTAGATTATTATCGACCCAAATGGCTTCTATTGCTGCCTCAGCTGCGGCAATAATCCACTTTTGTTGTTTATTCGGTAACAGTATCTTGCTTGGAAGATTTCCAGCTCACTGTTCCGTTTTCAACTTTATAGTTACCGTGTTTACGACTTATAGTCGTTTTTATCGGTTAGGAAACTTGCAGCAGTGAACCCAGTCACTTCAAGTTCTCATTCTCCATAGATTAAGACAGCATCCTTAGTTCATCCAAGAAACTTAAGGATGTTCTTAACATCAATCCAGTGACTATCACTTGGATTGGCCTGATTGTGACTTCATATGCTCAAAGCGTATGAGAAACCAGGTCATGTACATTTATTTCAATATATGAGTTCTCGGAGAGTATTAATAACTTTTATATCTATCCCAGTAGATCTTTATTCCTAGAATAAAGGTTGTTTCTCCCAAGAATTCTACGGAGAATTTTTTCATGAAAGCCAAGCTTTCACCGATTGTTTTATGGGAATATCATTTCCAGAAATGATATATCATCATTTTATAGGACATTCACTGTCAGTGATCTCCCACTAACCTCCTTATATACATAAGAATCATTTTCGTTTTGAATTAAATCATATACCATTATGATTACATCAAAACGATAATTCCAAGAACCAAATGCTTGCTTCAATCCATACATGGATCGAATAACCTGCAAACCTTGTTTGCTAGTTTTGGTACGACAAAACCGTCAGGATGTTGTAAACATCCTCCAAAAAGTTTCCATTTAAGGAAAGAAATTTTGACGTTCAGCTGCCATATTTCACAAATGAAACATGCAGCATCAGCAAACATTATCCAAATGGATTTAACAATGGCAACAGGTAAAAGGTTTTGTCATAATCGACACAATGTTGATAACGATACATTTCCGCTACAAGCCTAGCTTAGTACGTTGGTATGTTGTCTTCCATGTATGTCTTCCTTGAAGACTCACACATTACCAATAGGCACAATGCCTTGCGGTACAACAACTAGTATCCAAACATAGTTGGTATACATGGAATCCATTTCGGATATCATGGCACTTTTCCATAATAGGGAGTCGATACCTTGTATCACTTCCTCATACGTATTCAGTTTGTCTTCATCAATAAGATTGACATCTTTATGAGGTGAGATCAGAAACCCATACCCCAGGTTGTTTTTTGACTCTCTCCGACTTACGTGGTTCTTGTGTATTCGAAGATTATTGGTATAGTTTCATCTCTGATGAACTATTTGTGTTCCATTAAGGAATCGGTGCCAGGAACAGTATTACTCTGATTTTCATTGAGTTTTACTTTCCTCCGACTTACCACTGCATATAGGTATTCCTCTTAGGAAAATCGCATGGCGAGCAACAATTAAATTGTTCTCTTGTGAGTTGTATAAGTACTATACTTTGGTTTCCATAAGACAACCTACAATTGGCACTTATCCGATTTGAGTTTTAGTTTGGTATCATCCAAACATATGCCCAGCATTCCCAAATCATCAGGAATGAGAAAACCCAGTTTCTTTCCTGTTCATATCTAATATGAAGTCTGTCAAACAGATTTTATGGAACATTATTCAAAATAAGTTATGCACTGTTTAAATGCGTATCCAATGAAGGAAATGGTAGCTCAGAGCGACTCATGATTAACCTTATCATGTCCAATAAAATTTGGTTTCTCTGTTCGGACACACCGTCAAACTGATATGTTCCGGGAGGAGTCCTCATTGAAAGAATACTATACTCTTTCAAGTATATGAGAAACTTATTGCTTAAGTATTTTTTATCATGGTCTAACCATGACGGTTTTATACTTTAGCTGATCTGTTTGTCTATTTCGTGTCGAAACTTTAAAAGTTTCTGATTCGTGTTTCAAAAGAAACACATAACCATAACGCGATGCCACATCCATAAAGGTCACGAAATATTCATATCTACCTCTAGCCTAGCTAGATATGGGCCCACTTACGTCACTATGAACGAGGGTTAACAGATCGGTGGTACTTACACTTTTACCAAGTAAATGTGTTTAAGGCACTTTGCCCAATAAACTAGATTCGTAGACATTATTTGAATAGAATCAAATCCATCCTAGTATCCAATCTTCAAAAGTGTGGATATACGAGTCTTGTTCAATGTGTCCTAGACAACAATGCCATTTTTAAGTTTTAACTGATCAAATCAGTTTGAGCTATTTGTTTGTCATGTTATACGTTTGAGATTTATTTATATTCAAAATATAAATTCTGTTATTCACATCTAATGTGTTTATTTCAATATCATCTTTATATAATAAAACACTTTAGTGTTCTAGAATATAAAGGTATACCCGTTAAACCTTGATATAGAGATAATGTTCCTAGTCAAACTAGTTACATTATAACAGTTTCCTAATTTAGGTACGTACCCGAAGTGTAGTTCATAAACTTAGGTATCTACGGTTAAAACAGCGATTGTCATCCCGTTTTCGATTCGCAAATTTATCTCAACTGAAGTCAGTATCCTGCTCATAGCAAATTCTGCTCAACAGTACATATATTTATGTACCACATCCAGTATCTAAAATCTAATTTTAATACTAGCAGTGAACACATTTACGACAAACATATTTGAAGTCGGAGCCTTGCACCTTCTTCAATTCATTCACGTCTGCCTTGTCCATACGGTAGTCACGCTTCCGTGTCCCCGTTTGCCAAATTTTAGGCAGACATCTTGGGATATGTCTTTTGTCTTCCCAGAAGATTATAATGATTTTTGCCTTTGCCATTTTCCACACCCCAGAAGCCTTCGGCCAAGCCTTGGCCTTCTAGAATGTCGAAGTAAGGTGCGCCTTGCGCTTCTTGCCTTATTGCAAACTTTAATAATTATAAGATCTTAGGATAGATCTATGAAGATCCTTCAATTTCAATATCATGCTATAAGGATCTAATCCTTAGTTCTGATTAAGAAATTAAGGAGTCTATTTGGCAAGCAAATTGGATTAAGCACTAAAGTTATCATCCCATGAATATTCCAAATATCATGTTCTACTATTTGCTTAACTCCGGGCTTAGGCCTAAGATGTTATTTTATCAAATAAAGTAACTTCTTAGTTTTCAGGACTATCCTGATGTTTATTCCCAATTTGAAAATTAAAGTCGTTTAAAATATTTTCACCCATGATTATGTTTTAAACACTAATCTTTCAATTATCTTGATTCTAATAGTCCAACTATTTAATCAACGATTTTAGGTACTATTTATTATAATGATTACTATAGTCTAACTATATAATCAACTATAATTTAATAGGTTAAATTCAATTATATTGATTACTATAATCCAAATATAAAATCAACTATTAATTGAAATAGTTTGAATACAGTCCAACTATTTTAATTAAAACAATAATTAAATATTAGTCCAACTAATATATTAATTTATTTGACGAAAAATTTGAATTAGCGCGTATGACAATTAATTAAACGAAAATTGAAAATTTAATACTTGCCTCCCACTATTTTTCGGCGACCCTCTAACCCTCTGTGGAGTACTCGGGAAACCTTGTTTCCTAGTGGGCTAGGATCCCGTTAAATAACACACAATCTTGACTTTGGCCAACAAATTGTATGATAATTAACTAGGTAGATCTCTAAGATCAATTGGATCCCATCCAATTCCTAGATCCAGTAGGTGGACAACCAAGTCCGAAACATATATCTTATATATGCCAATATATCCAATATATTACCTAACCTTTTTCCTCTGAATCAACTAAACCTTGGCTTTGGCACAACAAACTTAGTGATCCTAGTTAAGCGGAACTCATTGACCTTGGAAAGCTTTGTAATCAATGTCGATGGACAAGAAGTGATCTTGACTTTGGCCAACAAATCACAACTTGGACAAGACACCGATATGGAACAAAGCTTTCATGATTCAAACACATCCGCGATGGACAAAGGCCTTGACTTTGGCCAACAAACCAGTGCCAGTCTTGGATCTTGAGTAAGATTCACTCAATGGAAGGAAAAACGCTTAATATGTTTTGAGGGTTTTTCGCGTGTAATTGGCAACCAATTAATCATCCTTGTTAAGGTCTCATCATCATACACCCTTAAACATGCATTCTAAACACATAATAAGGCGCATATAAATAAATATAATAATGATATGCGGATGGATACTTAACACATTGTCCCTAGAACAAATCTCTCCATTTCCTCTCTCCTGCTAGCATATGTATTACTTCTACCCGATTACATAACACTTCTAAAGAAACCTCATTTACATTGAGGGGAATATGTGAGAAGAGACATACAAAGAGTAAGGAGGTAATAGGCTGGACACGCAGGTCCAATTAATAAATTCTAAATTTATTACAACAATTTCCAAAATTACCTCACCCACCTAATATCCATCTGATATACATTATTCATGTATCGCAGCCATGTATTCACACAAGCATGTGATCAATCAATCTAATCCAATTAATTAATCTGAATATTAATGACCATCCAATGTTCAAACAACGATTTGATTTTGCCCGAGTCAAACTCGTTTTGCGAATAAGTACTCAAAGTACGAATTCTTGAATTAAATTAAACTACAACATTAAATCCAATTTAATTTGTATTTAATACTAATTCGATATTTAATTCCAAATTAAACATTACACTTTATTAACGAACCATTACGACTTAGCATTTATCTTGCGTTTAACCTTTAAACGACTTAATAAATAATCAATATTATTTATTAATGTTGCTCTAGTGCTCTACGAGTATATTTCATTATTGAGACTCTCTAGATTCAGGTATATCCGTCACGAAATCCAATTTCATGTCCATAATCTATCCACCCGTAGATTATGACGATCACGGATAAACTAGCTGAATCACACAGGTCGAGGTCATTGCATACGTATAATCCCTCCGTCACAGGTATCCGGATAATACCAGAGATATATATGTAAACGTCAAATCTCTAGGTATTATCCCGTCGACGTATCTATTAGCAATCTCTAAATAACAATCGGAACTTACTTCCGAAGTATACTGTGTCCACAGATTTAACAGACTGCTAAATATATATGGACTACCTATGCTCTGTACACAGACTGACGGATCATATCTTGATACACACAGGATATCCTGAGGATCGTCCACACCCACGAACAGGCGGAGGTCTGACCTAAATAGATCGGTGACGTGACTGCCATCTAAGTGTGGAGGATGTCTCATACATCCATAGTGGTATCTCAAGTCGAAGGACCACTATGCTACTCAACCGAGAAGATTCTTATTGACGTTGGTGTACCATCCATTAAGAATCTTCGGTGAGCCGTTCAGTGTTTATACACTATAAACACCTACACGTCTATACGAGTCTCTCCAGACTCGTGGTTCATTGGGATAAACCATCGGACCAAGTCTCGATATACGACATGTACTGGTCTCAACGGATTTGACTAACCGACCTGTGTTAGCAAATCTTGACCAGGAACTATGTTTGATATATATATATATAACAGTGACACTTCCCAATGTCAATTACAAACTCCATTTGTAACCGTGTACTGTATTATTATTATCGAGCCTTTGTCTAATATATACATATCACTAAACCACATTTAGTTTCAATCTAATAGTAATTAGATCGAATACGTATAGAAGAACGAGGTGCAACCAAATAGGTAATATTATGGAATAAGGGGATGTTCGTATTGATGAATCAGACATAAATACGGTCTGGATTGGCGCTCTAAGCACCAACCCCAACAATTTCTCCCACTTGCTTTAGTGCCAATCCACGGTATCATATACATATCTCAATGTGTATCATATAAACATGGCCCTCAAAAGCTCACCCAGTACTTAAGTGGTAGGCAACAAAAAACAAGTCCGCTATGACATATTGAGTTTGTCAAACAAACTCCATCGTTTCCCATAGTCAGCATCATTCATATTTTGTAGAATCTAGATTATACATTAATATGACTCTGATGCTACATCAGTATTGTGCTACAGCTACTGAGTTGTCCAAGTATTTAAGGATCAAATCCAAAATACTATGAAGACAACCGCAAGCACAATAACAATTCAAAACTTCTATTTTATAAGGTCACTATGCAACTTCATAAGTCAATACTTCATAAGTTGCATTTAATTTCACTAAATAAAAGCAGAATCATTCGTGACACTCCCACTGCATCTTTTCTGACTCTTTATGACGTAGACTGTCTAACGTCATAATTAGTCTCAAAACTAATATGACCCTAATGGTTGCAGACTGTATTCTCCATGAATTAGAAACTCGTTCTTAATATCTCAAAGATGACAAAGAACGTGTTTCAAGATCCATCCTATGGTCTATAGGATATCAAAATAACTCGTAACAATTACGATTAAATCAATATCTTTAATCGCACATTATATAAGTATTTATTATGTCATCATCAAATGATACATAAGATTGATTAGACATTCTAATCAATATCTCTTTCGAAAAAGAATCATCTTTTACGAAAGATGAATACTTTACATAAGACACACTATAACTGTCAACAGTTATACTAACTGTCATACAGATAGCCTAGTTATGTCCTTAATTAGATCATATCTAATGTACGAATAATAGGAGTATCTCACAAGTCTCTTGGTTTTATATCTTATATATAAAACTTTATGTCGTATATAACAGAGACTACTCCCACTGTTTTCACGGAGTAAAGAAGACTTAGGTAAACCTTTTACCTCACAAACATCTCATTATTACTATAATAATGATAATGTTGTTAGGATATATAAAACTAGAAAGTAATTTGTACGCTCCCCACTAACCCTTTTATCACATATGTATTCTATATACTTTGACAAGATCAGACAATCTGACGATATCAAAAATAGAGAACACATATTTCTGGAAGACTTATCCGAGTCTACAATAGGCTCTGTAAGCTAGCACAATGCTGCGATCTCAACAGAACACAAACTCTAGGGCCATTCCAGAATGAACTATTCAAACAAAGAAATCACAACTGATCTCTTATCTGAATAAGTCATTCAAAAATGCCACTTTGCATTCTTTAGTTAAAATGTACAGTTTCATATCAACATTAACTAATATATCTCTAATTGTTCATTTAGTGTGACTAGAGATAAGTTTTCTCAGAATCTACAATAGATTGCTGAGTATAACTTTTCTCATTGTCATACTGTAAAGGTCAAACCTTTAATAAGCTCACAATGCTTTCGCTGCGCAAACAATTAGCACATTTTATGAACTAATTCATAATGAAAGCTTAATCAAGTTCAAAACTTGATCGTAGTAAGCTATGAACAATCTTAGATCTATGGTTCAATGGTGAACTTCCAGAATCGATATCAAATATCGCTTCCATTATAAGTTATAGGATATTTTTCTTCAATAAGAAAACAACAACCATTAAGTATCAAATACTCGTAATGATTCTGATATCCTATTAGACTTATATAGAAGATGTATAAGGGTTGTTTCATCTTATTAATTACATAGTTCCAATTATAATTTATCATTCTCACATTTGACTTCAATAAGTCAAGTCTTTTTCTACATAATTAACATCAGATGTTACACCACCAGTAATAAAATAATTTTATTACTTAGGATCGTAGGAAAGATATTCTATTAATAGAATATAATATTCTATTAAACAGAATAAACGATAAACTTTTACTTATACCTTCGAGGTGTAAGTAATTTCCATTATATAATTATTATATAAAAGAAAGATTGAAATCTCAAACTTTTCAAGATTCAAAATTTTCTACCTATACATATCATATATGCAACTGTAGAAAATAATGGAACATTAATTAAGAGATGAATTAGTGTACTAGGGAGTATAACCCCAAGAGTATTGAAACTAATTCGGTAACATTCAATATCAGACGAATCAAATCATATAAGATTCGATTGCTCCCACTACTCAATTCCATCAAGATGGAATCGTGGAAGAACAATATTGAATATGAATCATATTCACTAAATAACCTTAGAACTAATTGCTTTAATTTCATACGTTTGTTCGTATCATAGATCTTTGAACAGTTCAAAGACATGTAATGAATTTTGAAGATAAAATTCTCTAAAACCTTAGATTGAATATATTTAAACAAGTCAAAAATGTTCAATCTACGTTTCATCAGAACAGGTTGAAAGTTCTTGATACTTTCAAGACTTTCAATATGTGTTCCTTCAGAAACACGTAACTAAGTTATGACAATTCATCAACTAAGTTACGAAGTATAGAAAACTACCTTAAGCAATTATTATTTATTAAACTACATATATCCAATGTATCAGTTTAAATAAATTTGGTGGTCCAATTACAATAATTGGTTAAACGAGATCTTAATCACTTTCTGAATACAATATTCATTAAATGGATAAGGATGTGTGGGTGATCTAGTATCAAACCATCCTTTACCATACGGAATAAGCACTTAAGTGATTAATTCATAAGCACCGTTCTAAATTATTTACTTTACCGAATAATTTTTCTTAATGTTTATCTCTCTACGTCAATGACACTACTAGTTATTATAAAATATGTAACAATTGTTTATAAAGAACAAGTGACTATCCAATAGTCGCGAGTTCCGATATCAAATATCAAAACAATCGTAAACCAATATTTCAAGTAACTAGACGGGAGATCTGATATCCAATATATATAGTTGTAGTATTGTGAAAATCGATATTTTCTATACACAAATATACACATCTCCTTTCTTTAGCTTTACTATTTGCATTCAACTATTCACAACTGTTGTAAATAACTGATTAGCAAATTGTGTCAGACACATTATCTCTAAAGGTAATTAAAGCTTAGAAACGTCATTACTAGATAAACAAATACCTAATGAGGCTTTCTTAATGCCAGTCAAGAATCTCGAGACATGAACTAATTCAAGTCAATTCTTACTGCATAAGAAACTATTGTCTCTAAAGTATTATATCCTAAAGGGAATATCTATCTAGATTATCTATCATGACTTAGAAACTAAGTCATCAACCATCTTGATTTTCCAAGAAAATCGGAACAACAGTTCCCGATGGTTTAGACTAATCTAATAATATCCTAGTCTAGTAATATCTAGAACCTATTCTAGAATGACTGCAACCAAGAGTCTAGTCAGATAACATATCAAAATATGTGTGCAGTAAATAAAAGTTTAATTCTATATAAACAATAGAATAAGGAAACAAACAAGCGGCAATTTCCATAACAATACACACTGCCTAAGTTATGGAATATTTTAAACTTAGCAGTGTCTCCCACTATTTTACGTAATACCGTAATCCCCAACGGAAAAATGAGAATTCAATAATTAAATCGAATTCCATAATGGGAAGAGGACCCCGTGAACATATTTCGACTCACAGCAGAGGCACGGTCTCGCCTACGTATATTCACAGGTAGACAACTCATTTGTCAATCACTCACTAGTGACTCATGGGTTCTGGTCCTGGTCGTTTCTCGTTGTTGCTGCTAAGGCAGGCCCACAGGAGACGTACCAAGGTTAAACTCGTCAATGATAAACTCAAGTTACTTGCGTAACCCTGACAGCTAGGGCACGTTCAGGATTCGCTTTCGCTTGAATTTATCTAGTATCTAATATACATCCGGCATAAATAAATCTATATCGCTACACCCTCACAGCAGAGGCACGGTCTCGGATGTAGTAACGGAAAAATATTTATAAACCGTATTGACAAGACGGACCAAGAAACAAGTATTCCAAATACTAGTTACTATAAAACCTTATTAAGCGGGGATATTCCATTAAGTGTCATACACTCTAAATCTAATCAAATTAGATTATAACATGCATGTATAAAGTCAAGAAAACATGATTAAACATTGAATAAAAAAGCTAATCATTTATTGGAGGCCTAGAATCAGACTCGCTCTGATACCATTTTGTAGGGGTTTTAGGGGCAGAATCCGGTAACGCACGCGGAAGCGGTGGAAAATGAAATTTTCCGATTTCAAAAACTTTTTCTCGGATTAATTAAAAAAACATATTTATTTAATTATCCAATAATCAAATTATGAAATAAAATTCAAATAAATCATATTTAAGTGAATTTACCGAATTGCCCTTATACTTGGTACTTTGTCCATTTTAGTCCGAAATTGATCAAATCAATTTTGAATGATTCTAAATCATTTCTAAGATGAACTTAGCATGTTCAAAACATTAAAACACCAAGACAACACAAATGCCCAAAAATTAGACCCATGGCCGAATGCACCTCTCAAGTGCATTATTGTGCACTTTGTCATTTCATGCATCAAAACACATCAAGATGTAATCCAATAAACATGAAACTTTATATGCATCATATACACATCCAAATACACAACATATATGAAAAGCCCCAAATTTGGAATTGGTCATGAACCCTAATTTTTCAATTTCTTCAAATTGGACAAATTAGACCAAATTGGTTAAATCCAATACTTCAATCATGTTTCTTCCATCCAATCAAAGTCTCAACACAATGAAACAACTCAAGATCAAATATAGGTCATCTAAGATTGGGTCAACAACTCTAGATTAGCAACAAGGTTTCCAAAACCATAAAAGAATACTTATAACTACACTAGTCACACGCTTTCTCCATTATACATGCTCAACACTTTCATCAAAGTTCACAACCAAATAAAACACAAACTATAAGAAGAGAGACAACAACAAAGCAACACAAAATGATGCTAAGCATGTTAGAAACAATTTTCATGTTGAAGACTTTGAAAGATAACTTACAAAATCATAATTTCCAAGCCATCTTCTTTAGGCTTCAAGCTTTTCTCTCAACTTCTTTTATGTTTATTTTGGTATCAAATGAACTCCTTAAACCCTAAAATGAAATGAAACAATATATACCTCCTCCAAAAGAAGCCTTGGCCGAAATTGGTGGAGAAATATACAAAATATCATGATATTTTATTTCATTTAATTTTGCTTATCAACTTGCAACTTTAATCATCAAACAATTTAATGAATAAAGTAAGTCAACAATTGCAACTCAAAAATAAAACCATTATATTTAATTAAGGGTCTTGGCCGAAATTATGTATACATATATACAAAAATTTCATTTCAAATTCATTTAACAAAAATTTGATCAACTTGATTAAATATCTAAAAAAACACTTTATTAGATATTTATCACTTGGTCAACAAAGGCAACCATGCCATTTAATTCAAATATCCTAAGTTAAGATATTTATATTTTAATTAATTAATCATTTAACAATTAATTAATTAATTAATTAATCAAATACAAATATATTAAATATATGTATAATATTTACATTAAATATCAAATACATATATTATTTAGGATATTAGTCAAATATCTCAATTTGACTATTTAATTAATGTGTATTTAAATTAATCAAGTATTAAATGTAAATACACAATAATTAACTAAATGACTATCGAGTCCCTTTAGCATTTATCTTGCGTTTAACCTTTAAACGACTTAATAAATAATCAATATTATTTATTAATGTTGCTCTAGTGCTCTACGAGTATATTTCATTATTGAGACTCTCTAGATTCAGGTATATCCGTCACGAAATCCAATTTCATGTCCATAATCTATCCACCCGTAGATTATGACGATCACGGATAAACTAGCTGAATCATACAGGTCGAGGTCATTGCATACGTATAATCCCTCCGTCACACAGGTATCCGGATATACCAGAGATATAGATGTAAACGTCAAATCTCTATAGGTATTATCCCGTCGACGTATCTATTAGCAATCTCTAAAAAAACAATCGGAACTTACTTCCGAAGTATACTGTGGCCACAGATTTAACAGACTGCTAAATATATATGGACTACCTATGCTCTGTACACAGAACTAACGGATCCTATCTTGATACACACAGGATATCCTGAGGATCGGTCCACACCCAACGAACAGGCGGAGGTCTGATCTAAATAGATCGGTGACGTGACTGCCATTTAAGTGTGGAGGATGTCTTATACATCCACAGTGGTATCTCAAGTCGAAGGACCACTATGCTACTCAACCTGAGAAGATTCTTATTGACGTTGGTGTACCATCCATTAAGAATCTTCGGTGAGTCGTTCAGTGTTTATACACTATAAACACCTACACGTCTATACGAGTCTCTCCAGACTCATGGTTCATTGGGATAAACTATCGGACCAAGTCTCGATATACGACATGTACTGGTCTCAACAGATTTGACTAACCGACCCGTGTTAGCAAATCTTGACCAGAAACTATGTTTGATAATATATATATATAACAGTGACACTTCCCAATGTCAATTACAAACTCCATTTGTAACTGTGTACTGTATTATATATTATCGGACCTTTGTCTAATATATACATATCACTAAACCACATTTAGTTTCAATCTAATAGTAATTAGATCGAATACGTTATAAGAACAAGAGGTGCAACCACAAATAAGTAATATTATGGAATAAGGGGATGTTCGTATTGATGAATCAGACATAAATACGGTCTGGATTGGCGCTCTGAGCACCAACCCCAACATAAATCTGGTCGTCGGACTATCCGAACACGTACATACCTAGTACTACGTTTTTACTGATTTACACGACAAGGTTGGCTTCTAGCAAAGCGTCATGCCTACCCAATTCTCCAGAAATATCCTTACAGGAATAAGTGATCTATATCAAGCGTAGTATACGTAGTATTGCGTATTTCGATCCAGTATCGGATGTCACATGCTAGGCCTGGGGCTGGAATTGTGTTTGCCCCGTACGAAGCACATATCGGATCTCTGGTAGCTAGTCTCTATAATCGGATAAACATGACCTAGTCATAATATCCTGATAGCTGCAGTATATAAGAAACACCGTTCCTATCCTACGTGATCATCATCTCCACTATGACTGGAGTGATACTTCCATCTCGACATCACACCCAATACACTACGATTCTCAATATACCCAGAAGAGGCGTACACAGAACCTGTTAAAGCCCTGGACGACCAAAACCAAAGTATATTGATTGTCGCAAGTATTAGCAGTGCAAGTCTCAGGTTAAGACCAAATACACACCTACCTGATTCGGACTTCCATAGACACATAGTCATACTACCAATAGAATTCCGAGGGGTCTATCCAGAGAGAAGCTGTTTCTGTACCACAACCTCCTATTACACTTGCATGAGTATCCTATACCCAAATATATGAGAACTATGACGTTATGCTCCCATAACGCGCACAAGTGTAATACTAGTCTATTCCGCATTATCGGTGTCCAATCTCGATAATACTACGACTAGGGATATTTAATGATTAAACCTTCGTGGATTGATACTGTCTCATATCATCTCAATCCGGAACTAATCATATGGACCTTTCATCATTTATACATCTTGGTAATCTAATTACAAATGATGAAAGAGTAATTTCCTTTGTCATATAGTTAATTTGTACAACAACACCATGATCTGTACAAATAGTGATGCTATGGGTCATAATTGTCCAACATAGTTATCATGAAAGTATTTATGATTTAGTAAATCCATGGCTGTTGTATACTTTGGAAGCAAGTTTCGAGTGTTATTTAGAGATCGTAAATTTATAAGTCGACTATATTATACCTTAGGAATTTGACGTTCCTATCTACATTCCCGGTATCATATTGATAGCTTGTGACAGATGGATTATATGTATGCAATGCCCTCTAATTGTATAGTTTAGCGAGATTATCTACGGTTGTCATAATTTACGAGTGGGTGAATTATGGACACAAAATTTAATTCCGTGAGTGATAAATCTAAACTTAGAGAGTCCCATAATATGAAGTGTACTCGTTGAACACTTTGGCAACACGTTATGAATAATATAGATTATTTATAATACTTTATCGGATTAAATAAGTTAATTCGAATCGTTTAAAGGTTAAAGGAAAAACATGCATAATGGACATTTCAGTTATTTCCTAATTAATGTGTATTTGTATTTAATATATGATTTTATTAAATACACATTATTTAATTGTCGAATAAGATATTTTACATATATCATAAATATATGTATTTTGATTATTTAAAGTAAATATGATACATATATTTAGATATTTGTATTTAAGTCATTATTTAATTATTAAATAATTAAATAATTAAAATACAAATATCTAAAGTGATATTTATGTTAGAAAATAATTATAGTTTAAAAGTTTGACTTATTTATATTTATGATAAATGTGTTAAAAATGAGTTTTGCTTCTTTAATTTGGTTAAAATGCAAAATATCTTTTTTTTTCTTTTTCCACCACAAATTTCGCCCAAGCTTATAGTATATAAGGGAAATATTTTTTCCTTTGCTTGGTTAATGAAAACCTAGCCATCTTCAACCTTTGAAATACAACAAAGAGAGTAGAGAGAAAAGAATCAAAGAAAGAACAAAAGCTTGAAGATAATTTGGAGATTAAAGTTAATCTTTAATATTCTTGAACTTAGAAAAATTATTTTATTATTCTAGTATGTTACAAATATTGTAAAGATTCTTTTTTACTCTAATTTTTTGGGGGGGGGGGGTTTGATTTGGTTGATGGATTTGAAGAGTAGATGCATGTGTGAAGTAAGATTGAGTAATGTTAGTATAATATTAGTTCAATTTCATCATATGATGACTTGTTGTCATTCTAGATTGTTAAGACCACTCTTGTAATACCCATAATTATTCTTGAGTCCTTCATTAGTGGTGGCTTTGATTGGTGTAAATCGTAATATGATTAATGTTGAGAAAATTGGATTTAAAGCAGGAAATATGAATATTTTTGCACCCATATCAGATTTGGAAATTCTGGAAAAATTTTGATGAAAAATATGTTATTTGAATGTATTGGATGTGTATTGGGCATTGGAGTAATTTCTGAAAATTATTTTGGAGTGAAAATACTTGAAAACGGTGAAAAACGGCGTTACCGGGTAAATGTTAGGCTTATCAGGTGACGGCTATCCAAACAGTGAATTGGTCAATGTTTGGGCACTGTTTGGGCAGCCCATGAACTGCCCAAGTACTATTGGTGCTGACCTGGTCTGCCCCCAT
The DNA here is from genome assembly GCA_019454045.1 of Zanthoxylum bungeanum. Lineage (NCBI taxonomy): Eukaryota > Viridiplantae > Streptophyta > Magnoliopsida > Sapindales > Rutaceae > Zanthoxylum > Zanthoxylum bungeanum. Next base: position 67,113 of record SKCR01023944.1, on the reverse strand, counting down.
GTGTATTGGTTGGTTGGTTCGGCCAAAAACGCATTTTATGCTGTTTTGCGGAAAATATTTTCGTAAAAGTTTCACAATATTTTCTAAATTATTTATATTATTATTTGATAACAAATATAATATGTTTAGGTGAAATATGAATGAATTATTCATATTGGATATTGAATAATTTATTCGGTAAGTTTAAAAGTTTTAAAGTTACGATTTCGCCCGAACCGCGCTCTTCCACTGTACTTGACCCCAACATTACAGACATAAAAGATATCCAGAATATTTTTGTAGAAAGAGTTGTGTTAGATAAGAAAGAGATTTCAGAAAATATCTGTTTTCTTGAAGATGATTTCGATTTCATAAACAAATGAATGTTTGTAAAGCATTTCAGTTTCCATTTTAAAATTATCCACTCACTAGGTCGTGCAAACGATCTAACCCTCCCTCCCAGTTTTCTGTTTTACAGGTTACTCGGAGGACGAGCTCAGGAGGATGGATATTGATTACAGTCACTAGGGTGCATGGTCCACCTGTTGGACAATTATGACCCATAGCATCACTATTTGTACATATCATGGTGTTGTTGTACAAATTAACTATGTGACAAAGGAAATTGCTCTTTTATCATTTGTAATTAGATTACCAAGATGTATAAATGATAAAAGGTCCTTATGATTAGTTCCGGATTGAGATGATATGAGACAGTATCAATCCATGAAGGTTTAATCATTAAATATCCATAGTCGTAGTATTATCGAGATTGGACATCGATAATGCGGAATAGACTAGTATTACACTTGTGCGCGTTGTGGGAGCATAACGGCATAGTTCTCATATATTTGGGTATTGGATACTCATGCAAGTGTAATAGGAGGTTGTGTTTACCGATGGTACGGAAACAGCTTCGCTCTGGATAGACCCCTCGGAATTACATTGGTAGTATGACTATGTGTCTATGGAAGTCCGAATCAGGGTAGGTGTATTTGGTCTTAACCTGAGACTTGCACCGCTAATACTTGCGACAATCAATATACTTTGGTTTTGGTCGTCCAGGGCTTTAACAGATTCTGTGTACGCCTTTTCTGGGTATATTGATAATCGTAGTGTATTGGGTGTGATGTCAAGAAGGAAGTATCACTCCAGTCATAGTGGAGATGATGATCACGTAGGATACGAAACTGGTGCTCTTATGTACTGCAGTCATCGGGATAATATGACTAGATCATGATTATCCGATTATAGAGACTAGTTACTAGAGATCCGATATGTGCTTCGTATGGGGCAGACACAATTCCAGCCCCAGGCCTTGCACGTGACATCCGATACTGGATCGCAATACGCAATACTACGTATACTACGCCTGATATAGATCACATATTCCTTTAAGAATATTTCTGGAGAATTGGGTAGGCACGGTGCTTTGCTAGAAGCCAACCATGTCATGTAAATCGGTAAAACCGTAGTACTAGGTACGTACGTGTTCGGATAGTCCGAAGACCGGATTTACTGCCAACATATCCGGGGATCTCATGGGTCGCTTCCCGAAGATTCACTGATGATGTATGACTCACACTTTATTAATCTTGGATTAATTATAAGAGAGAGAAAATTAATCTGGGATTAATTACGGAGATATTGTATCTGGGAAAAAATATTATTTAAAAAGAGAGAGCGATTAATTAGGAATTAATCGATAAAATAATATATTCGATATATTATACGAAATTGGATTTCGACTCGGAATTAAAATTAGATTTTAATTCGGGTGAACGAGTTAATTTAGAATTAATTCGCTAGCGACGTGCATAGTAATTTTGCTGGGCATGATTATTTAATTAAATTTGATTTAATTACGTCGCAACGGAAAATTCGTTAATTTGGATTTAGCGAACCCGAGCCCGGGAATGTTTGCGGGCCCACTCGTATTTTAAATCAAGTGCGGCCCACAAGTCACATCTAGCGTCAAATCACTAGTCAATCAAGTGATGGAAGTCACATCAATTTGAGTGATGTGATGTCTAGTCACTTTTGATTTGAATAGTGATGGTGGTGGTTGGAAGGCTTTTAATGCCTTTTGCATTTTTGGAAAATGAATTATGTATTTGTTTTGGAAATCAAATACAACACAACACACTTGTTTTCTTCTCTCTTTCCTCTCCCCACTCTTTCGGCCAAGGGCCATCTTCTTCTCTCTTTTATTTCCTCATTTGCCGTGAGCAAGAACAAGGTTTAGGAAATTTTGTGGCAAAATTTCCAAGGTACTAGCACACTTAGGAGTCTTCCGAAGGTGATAGGGAAACCCACCAGTGAGCTTGGAATCTCATTGTTAAAGCTTGGAGCTTGAAGACATCAATGGAGCTCAAAAAGGAGGCAAGAACCGTGAGCATCATCAATGAGTTTTTTATTGTTCCTCGCATCGCAAATGCCGTTCAATGTAAGTATGATTCCGCCATACTTCTTGTTGTATTCGCACATGTTTCATTGCTTTATTTGATCCCAGGACTATAGTAGAAACCCAACAATGGTATCAGAGTCATTTTGAGCATGAAATTAAAATTAGGGTAAAATTGGGCAAAATTGATTTGAGCATGTTTGAGTGAAATTGATTGTTTGAGTATGCTTAAATTATGATAACATAGTGTTATGCATGATCAATTTGATGAAAATTGGATTGGATCAAATTTTCCCCAAAACATTGGCTTGGTCGAATGTGTAGTGTTGCCCTAAGCCATGGTATTTTTTGATTTTGATCATTTGATGAGTTGACATCATTTGGGAAATGTTGATTGTGGATTTAATTGGATTGAAACCGAATTGGACAATAAACCCCCTAAAATGCCGTGACTATGAAGCATGTAAAATGATATGATTTTTTTATTCAAATGTGTTGGACATGTTTGATGATAATAAGCATAATTAATTGAGTAAATTAGTGTTTTGGAAATGTTAATTTGGTTAATTAATTATGGCATACACTTTAATTAATTTAATTATGAAATTTGGAATTTTGGTAATTTAATTAATTGGGCCAAATTTGGAATTGGGCTTTTAAAGTTGTAATTGGGCTTAATGGGCTTGGTTGGGCCAAATTTGGTTTAGGCTAAATTGGTTGGATCCAATTGGGCCCAAAACCATTTCCATAAAGTCCATATATGACTTAAATGGACCTTTAATTTTAATTAGGCCTAAATTGGTTTCTTGGCAAATAAGGGTGATTTCTTAAATGAGTTTTGGTATTTGGGTTTGACCCATATTGACCAAAAGTCCATGCCTTATGAAATAAATTAAAAGCCCATTGGACTTTAATTAAATTAACATTGGATGTTAATCGGGCTTTGAGACCCGTAACGATTAGATTTAGAATCTAAGTCGTAAAGGCACATTAAAAAGTGTAATTATTTAATTTAGAATTAAATATAGAATTAGTATTAAATGTAAATTAAATTGGATTTAATGTTGTAGTTTAATATAATTCAAGAATTCGTACTTTGAGTACTTATTCGCAAAACGAGTTTGACTCGCGCAAAATCAAATCGTTGTTTGAACATTGGATGGTCATTAAATTCAGATTAATTAATTGGATTAGATTGATTGATAACATGTTTGTGTGAATACATGGATGCGATGTATGAATAATACATATCAGATGGATATTAGATGAGTGAGGGCAATTTTGGAAATTTTGTAATAAATTTAGAATTTATTACTTGGACCTGCGTGTCCAGCCTATTACCTCTTGACTCTGTGTATTTCTCTTCTCACATATTCCCCTCAATGTAAATGAGGTTTCTTTAGAAGTGTTATGTAATCGGGTAGAGGAAAACTGAAGAGATTTGTTCTAGGAACAATGTGTTTAAGTATCCATCCACATATCATTATTATATTTATTTATATGTGCCTTATTATGTGTTTAGAATGCATGTTTAAGGGTGTATGATAATGAGACCTTAATAAAGATAATTAATTGGTTGCCAATTACGTGAAAAACCCTCAACAGATATTAAGCGTTTTTCCTTCCATTGAGTGATTCTTACTCAAGATCCAAGAGTGGCACTGGTTTGTTGGCCAAAGTCAAGACCTTTGTCCGTCGCGGATGTGTTTGAATCATGAAGGCTTTGTTCCATATCGGTGTCTTGTCCAAGTTGTGATTTGTTGGCCAAAGTCAAGATCATTTTTTGTCCATCGACATCGATTACGAAGCTTTCCATGGTCAATGGGTTCCGCTTAACTGGGATCACTAAGTTTGTTGTGCCAAAGCCAAGGCTTAGTTGATTCAGAGGAAAAAGGTTAGGCAATATATTGGATATATTGGCATATATAAGATATATGTTTCGGACTTGGATGTCCACCTACTAGATCTAGGAATTGGATGGGATCCAATTGATCTTAGAGATCTACCTAGTTAATTATCATACAATTTGTTGGCCAAAGTCAAGATTGTGTGTTATTTAACGGGATCCTAGCCCACTAGGAAACAAGGTTTCCCGAGCACTCCACAGAGGGTTAGATGCCTCGCCGAAAAATAGTGGGAGGCAAGTATTAAATTTGCAATATTCGTTTAGTTACTTGCCATACGCGCTCATTACAAATTTTTCGTCAAATACATTAATATATTAGTTGGACTAATATTTAATCGTTGTTTTAATTTAACAGTTGGACTGTATTCAAACTATTTCAATTAATAGTTGATTTTATAATTGGATTATAGTAATCAACAATATAATTGAATTTAACCAATTAAATTATAGTTGATTATATAGTTAGACTAAAGTAATCATTATAATCAATAATACCTAAAATCGTGGATTGAATAGTTAGACTATAGCAATCAAGATAACTGAAAGATTAAGCGTTTAAATATAACCTGGGTGAAAATATTTTAAACGGCTTTAATTTTCAATTGGGAATAAAATCTCAGGATAGTCCTGGGTGACCGAGAAGTTACTTTATTTGATAGAGTGACGTCTCGAGCCTAAGTTCAGAGTTGAGCAAATAGTAGAGCATGATCTTTGGAAGATTCATGTGATGATAACTTTAGTGCTTAATCCATTATGCTTGCCGAAAAGACTCCTTAATTTCTTAGTCAGAACTAAGGATTAGATCCTTATAGTATGATATTGAAATTGAAGGATCTTCATAGATCTATCCTAAGATCTTAGAAGTACAAATTGCAGTAGAAAACTCTTAGAGAGTTAATGGCTATACTCAAGGAGACAAAGCCAGAGTTTGCAATAGGGCAAGACGCGTCTTACTTCAACATTCTAGAAGGCCAAGGCTTGGCCAAAGGCTTCTGGGGTGTGGAAAAGAGGCAAAGGCAAAGTCATTATAGTCTTCTGGGGAGACAAATGGCATATCTCAAATGTCTGTCTAAACTGTGGCAAATGGGGTCACTGAAGCGTGACTGCCGTATGGACGAGGCAGACATGAAGGAATTGAAGACGGTGCAAGGCTCCGGCTTCAAATATGTGTTTGTCATAAACATGTACACTACTAGTTTCAAAATTGGATTTTGATACTAAGTTTGTACATAAATATGTACTGGTGTGCGCACAATCTGCTGATTAGCAGGATACTGACTTCAGTCGAGATTTATCTGCGAATTGAAATGGGATGACAGTCGCTGTTTAACCGTAGATACCTAAGTTTAGGAACTACCCTTCGGGTGTGTGCTTAAATTAGGAAACTGTTACAATGTAACTAGTTTGACTAGAAACATTATCTCTATATCAGGGTTTAACCCGTTGCGGGTATACCTTTATATTCTAGAACACTAAAGTGTTTTATTTTATAAAGATGATATTGAGATAACCACATTAGATGTGAATAACAGTATTTATATTTTGAATATGAATAAATCTAAAACGTAACATGACAAACAAATAGCTCAAACTGAATTAATCAGCTGAGACTTATTGTGGCATTGTTGTCTGGGACACAAAAAACAAGACTCGTATATCCACACTTTTGAAGAGTGGATACTAGGACATATTTGATTCCATTCAAATGAAGTCTACGAATCTAGTTTATTGGGCAAAGTGCCTAAAACACATTTTACTTGGTAAAAGTGCAAGTGCCACCAATCTGTTAGCCCTCGTTCATAGTGACGTAAGTGGGCCTATATCTAGCTAGGCTAGAGGTGGATATGAATATTTCGTGACCTTTACGGATGTGGCATCGCATTATGGTTATGTGTTTCTTTTGAAACACAAATCGGAAACTTTTAAAGTTTCGACACGAAGTAGACAAACAGATCGGCTAAAGTACTAAATACCACGGTTAGAGCATGATGAAAATACTTGAGCAATAAGTTTCTCAAATAATTGAAAGAGTATAGTATTCTTTCAATGAGGACTCCTCCCGGAACACGTCAGTTTGACGGTGTGTCCAAACGGAGAAGCCGAATTTTGTTGGACATGATAAGGTTAATCATGAGTTGCTTTGAGCTACCATTTCCTTCAACGGATACGCTTAATCAGTGCAAAACTTATTTTGAATAAGGTTCCATAAAAATCTGTTTGACAGATTTCATATTAGACATGAACAGGAAAGAAACTGGGTTTTCTCATTCCTGAAGATTTGGGAATGTTGGGCATATGTTTGGATGATACCAAACTAGAACCCAAATCGGATAAGTGCCTAATTTGTAGGTTATCCTAGGGAAACCAAAGTATAGTACTTATACAACTCACACGAGAACAATGTAATTGTTGCTCACCATGCGGTTTTCCTAAGAGGAATACCTATATGCAGTGGTAAGTGGGAGGAAAGTAAAACTCGATGAAAATCGGAGAGTAATACTGTTCCTGGCACCGATTCCTTAATGGAACACAAATAGTTCATCAAGGATAAAACTATACCAATAATCTTCGAATACATAAGAACCGCGTAAGTTGGAGAGAGTCAGAAAACAACCTGGGGTATGGGTTTCTCATCTCACCTCATAAAGTTGTCAATCTTATTGAGGAACTCAAACTGACTACGTATGAGGAAGTGATACAAGGTATCGACTCCCTATTATGGAAAAATGCCATGAAATCTGAAATGGATTCCATGTATACCAACTAATTTTGGATACTAGTTATTATACTGGAAGGCATTGTGCATATTGGTACTATATAAGTCTTCAAGGAAGACATACATGGATGGCAACATACCAAAGTACTAATCTTGGCTTGTAGCGAAAAGGTATCATTATCAACATTGTGTCGATTACGATGAAACCTTTTACTCATTGCCATGGTTAAATCCATTTGGATAATGCTTACTAAAGCTGTATGTTTCATTTATGAAATATGGCAGCCGAACGTCAAAATCGTTTTCCTTAAACGAAAACCTTTTGGAGGATGTTTACAACATCCTGACGGTTTAATCGTACCAAAACGAGCAAACAAGGTTTGCAAGTTATTCAATCCATGGATGGATTGAAGTAAGCATAGAGTTCTTGAAACTATCATTTTGATGTAATCATAATGGTGTATGATTTAATTCAAAAACGAAAATGATTCTTGTGTATATAAGGAGGTTAATGGGAGCCCACTGACAGTGAATGTCCTAAATAATGATGATATGTCATTTCTTGGAAATGACATTCCCATAAAACAATTGGTGAAAGCTTGGCTTTCATAAAAATTCTCCGTAGAATTCTTGGGAGAAACAACCTTTATTCTAGGAATAAAGATCTACTGGGATAGATCTAAAAGTTGTTAGTACTCTCCGAGAGCTCGTACATTGAAAAAATGTACGCGACCTGGTGTCTCATACGCTTTGAGCATATGCAGTCACAATCAGGCCAATCCAAGTGATAATAACTTGATTGATGTTAAGAACATCCTTAAGTATCTTAGATGAACTAAGGATGTTGTCTTAAACTATGAATAAGGAGAACTTGAAGTGACTGTGTTCACTGTTGCAAGTTTCTAAACCGATAAAACAACTATAAGTCGTAACAACGGTACTATAAAGTTTGAATAACGGAACAGTGAGCTCGAAATCTTCCAAGCAAGATACTGTTACCGAATAAACAATACAAGTGGGATTATTGCTGCAGCTAAGACAACAATAGAAGCCTTTTGGATCGATAATAATCCTAATTAGATTAGGAGTAGTTCTATTAGCAGCTGAGCTAGGCTACATCACAGGCTAAAGAATTATACGTCTCATCAACGATCCAGATATATACTTCGACTATTCATCTGATTCGTTCGGATCATACATCGTGTCGATGTGATGATCGTATAAATCGCATCAGATGATAATCATGCAAATCCGCTGACGAAAGCATTTCCTCAGCAGAAGTTTGAGCGAACCGTACATAGTTCGGGTGTAGGACACTTGAGTGATTGGCTATAGGCCAAGTGGGAGATTGTTGGACAATTATGACCCATAGCATCACTATTTGTACAGATCATGGTGTTGTTGTACAAATTAACTATGTGACAAAGGAAATTGCTCTTTTATCATTTGTAATTAGATTACCAAGAGTATAAATGAAAAAGGTCCTTATGATTAGTTCCGGTGTGAGATGATATAAGATTGTATCAATCCACGAAGGTTGAATCATTAAATATCCCTAGTCTAGTAGTATTATCGAGATTGGACATCGATAATGCGGAATAGACTAGTATTACACTTGTGCGCGTTGTGGGAGCAAACGACATAGTTCTCATATATTTGGGTATTGGATACTCATGCAAGTGTAATAGGAGGTTGTGTTTACCGATGTACGGAAATAGCTTCACTCTGGATAGACCCCTCGGAATTCCATTGGTAGTATGACTATGTGTCTATGGAAGTCCGAATCAGGGTAGGTGTATTTGGTCTTAATCTGAGACTTGCACCGCTAATACTTGCGACAATCAATATACTTTGGTTTTGGTCGTCCATGGCTTTAAAATTTTCTGTGTACGCCTCTTCTGGGTATATTGAGAATCGTATTGTATTGGGTGTGATGTCAAGAAGGAAGTATCACTCCAGTCATAATGGAGATGATGATCACGTAGGATACGAAACTGGTGCTCTTATGTACTGCAGTCATCGGGATAATATGACTAGGTCATGATTATCCGATTATAGAGACTAGTTACTAGAGATCCGATATGTGCTTCGTAGGGGCAGACACAATCCAGACCCAGGCCTTGCACGTGACATCCGATACTGGATCGCAATACGCAATACTACGTATACTACGCCTGATATAGATCACATATTCCTTTAAGAATATTTCTGGAGAATTGGGTAGGCACGGTGCTTTGCTAGAAGCCAACCATGTCATGTAAATCGGTAAAACCGTAGTACTAGGTACGTACGTGTTCGGATAGTCCAACGACCGGATTTACTGCCAACATATCCGGGGATCTCATGGGTCGCTTCCCGAAGATTCACCGATGACGTATGACTCGCACTTTATTAATCTTGGATTAATTATAAGAGAGAGAAAATTAATCTGGGATTAATTACGGAGATATGTATTGTGGGATAAAATATTATTTAAAGAGAGAGAGTGATTAATTAGGAATTAATCGATAAAATAATATATTCGATATATTATACGAAATTGGATTTCGACTCGGAATTAAAATTAGATTTTAATTCGGGAGAACGAGTTAATTTAGAATTAATTCGCTAGCGACGTGCATAGTAATTTTGCTGGGCATGATTATTAATTCAATTTGATTTAATTACGTCGCAACGGAAAATTCGTTAATTGGATTTAGCGAACCCGAGCCCGGGAGTGTTTGCGGGCTCACTCGCATTTCGAATCAAGTGCGGCCCACAAGTCACATCTAGCGTCAAATCACTAGTCAATCAAGTGATGGAAGTCACATCAATTTGAGTGATGTGATGTCTAGTCACTTTTGATTTGAATAGTGATGGTGGTGGTTGGAAGGCTTTTAATGCCTTTTGCATTTTTGGAAAATGAATTATGTATTTGTTTTGGAAATCAAATACAACACAACACACTTGTTTTTTTTCTCCTTCCTCTCCCCATTTTTTCGGCCAAGGGCCATCTTATTCTCTCTTTTATTTCCTCATTTGCCGTGAACAAGAACAAGGTTTAGGAAATTTTGTGGCAAAATTTCCAAGGTGCTAGCACACTTAGGAGTCTTCCGAAGGTGATAGGGAAACCCACCCGTGAGCTTGGAATCTCATTGTTAAAGCTTGGAGCTTGAAGACATCAATGGAGCTCAAAAAAGAGGCAAAAATCGTGAGCATCATCAAGGAGGTTTTTGTTGTTCCTCGCATCGCAAAAGCCGTTCAATGTAAGTATGATTCTGCCATACTTCTTTGTTGTATTCGCACATGTTTCATTGCTTGATTTGATCCCGGGACTGTAGTAGAAACCCAACACCACCAAGTCAAGTATATAGGTTCAGTATAGTCAGAGTCAAATTAAAGTTGTATGTCAATCATTGGTATTGTATAAGTCATTATAATGTGCTTATAGTCTCCATGAACAGTGATGTAAAGAGAAGTTTCGTAGAATTTACAGTTATGAGTTTGAAAGTTGCATATCATGTTATTGAGTTTGGCAATGGTCTATATGCATGAATTTGTACATGAGTTGACATTAGTAGAGATTATCATATTTAGAGAGTGAGAGGCTAAGAGGGATAGGTCTGCCTATTCCGTACCGGTAGCATCTCCATGGAGGGGGATATTACAAAGATGATATCAGAGCATGGTCTAGGGAGTCAGTGACTGCAGTGGGTAGAGTGTTGAGGTCTTGTATACGTAGTATGCCTGAGATACTAGTATGCAAGGCACTACCTCTCTAGTATATGATCCTCGAGTAAGTCCTCAAGGTTATAGACAGGTTCGTAAGAATTCCCAAAGCTATCTGAATCTTCTTCCTAATGAAAGTAACCATAATCTTTATTCTAGTTGAGAATCCTTCCGTAGTCATCCTGGTCTATTATCATAAGTTCAAGACAAGTTATGGAACTAGACAGTAAAGTTCTAAGAATGTTCACCCAAAGAAGTAAAAAGAGAAAGCTATCAGAAAAGTAAGGAATGGGGAATAAATGCTTAAAGAAACCAGAGACAATAAGAGGTAGAGATATAAAATGCGATAATAAGAAAATGCCAGAACTTATAGTAATAAAGAGAATGTAGTAAACCCGAGCAAGAACTAATATCAGGTAGACCCAAAAAAGATTCATTCACTCCTCAGAAAATTCTTTCAAGTAGATCCAATAGTCTTTGAGTACTCCGTATAGATAGCGAGTTCCCCGAATAACAAAGGATACTCAGAAAGATAACAGAAGCAATGAATCGGGATTAGTTGGGGAAGTTTGCAATAGACATGAGATGTCACAAGTGATATAGAGACTCTAGACACCCAAACCCAGGCTCGTAAGCAAATCAAATGAAGGTCATAAGGAAAAGAAGATAAGTGGTCTTAACCAAGGAATCTGATATAAATAAGGCCTTGATCTACATAGATTTTGAACCTCTCAGTGGTACCGATTAAGGAAGCTATCCTGACGGAGCCTATCTCACACCTATCTTACATTAGTAATAGACTATACTATGACACAGAGTACCAGAACAAGGATATCGATATCTGTCCACACGTAAGATGCTTGCCCTAGCCTCTACCGGCATAGATGTAGATAACCGTAAGGAAGCCGATGAGGGTTATCCTAAGACAGAAATATAAGGTATTGAAAGATAGATTACCTAAAAAATTACCAGTGAGGGTTCTAAGGCTAGAGAAGGAAGAACTCGGCATAAACCAAGATTGACAAATTGCACTACCAGTAAGAACCCTTAGGTCATACTAATGCCAGTAGAAGTCCGTGTAAGTTTAAAATGACATACCTATAAGATTGGAGATACTCAAGAGCTAGCCAGAGTACTAATATGAACAGTAAAATTTTAAAAGGCATTATTGTAGCCTATATCAAGAGCAGAGATCTAGAAAGTAGCCCATAAGAATGAACCACCACTAGCCTCGGCAGCACGACTTAGAGCCAAAATATATAGTAAAGAAGGATGTAGAAAGTGACAAGGGAGTTCAGTATATACGGTAACATAAATAACGTAGCTTAAGGACATTAAAGAAAAAGGAGACCTTAGAATAGTTGATAAAAGTTACGGAACCTTAAGATATAGAGTAGTCAATGCAAATCCCAAGAGGACGAATGATAATTCTCCTTTCCAGTAGCCCTACTCTAGCAAGTATATGGACACCTAACCAGAGCTTCATTGAGCTTAGAAAATTAACAGTACTGTGTAATCTCATAACTCTATGGAGAGCATGTATTCACCCCCCAACTTAGAGCCCAGTAAGAATTTTAACAAGCAAAGAAAAACATCTGACAGGATAGATAAGTCATGAAACGGCAAGATAGCTGAACCAAAAATTTCAATATGATCTAAATAAGAATCATAAGATTGTAATATTCTGTAAGAGATGAAGTAATTTGAATTCACAGTAAGCCAAGCTAAAATTAAAAGGGGTAACCGACCCATTGTGAAACACAGAACCCCAAGAAGGTAAAAGTTCAAATGAGTAAAGGATCAGAGAGGGCAATCCTCAGAAATAAGGTTTATGATTTATAAAGAGCCCTTATCATACTTGTATGGGCCAAATTTAGGTCCAAGGGTAAAACCGACATTTCACCTATGAACCAACCACGAAACCAGATATCTAAGGCCCACTATAAAATCCAATTTAGAAACCAATACCCGGCCGAGAGACCACCCCAGCCCAAAGCCCATTGCCATTGACACACCAAGATCAAGATGGCCCATAGACTCATCAAATTACCTGATGGGAAAAACGCCCAAATTCATTAATCAACGGTTACAGAGAAATAGCCTTAAACTCCATCATTAAGTCAGCAGTTACCAAGATTCCAACGGGCAGAAGAAGGTTAAATGACCCACACCATAAGACTTATAAAAGAGAGGGGTCACGACAAAGAGATGAGAGAAAAGATTATTTTGTTCCACTGCATACCACCTTAGACATACCAACACACCTTGCCCTCACGGCTAACAAACTAAGACTGAGGTAACTACTAGCCTTGATCTCCCTATCTGATTCTCTACTATGTCACTGACTTGAGCGTCAGAGTGCTTACGGCACCCACCACACCGGTGGGCTAGTGACTTCCTCATTATTTCTACCCTTATTTTGCAGGTTCGTTGGTGCCCATACAACAAATTATCGATTGTGGACCTCAGACGAAATCCAGTATCCACAATACTAGAATGGAAGAATTAGTAAGATAGTAATACTCGAACTAAAAGTATTAGTGGTGATACCATAACTTGTCAAAGAATATTGAGCTTCTAGAGTAGTAATGGATTAAGACGTTTAAAAAATTGAGATAAGTAGGAAATCTAAGTAGCAGAGCAAAGTTTCCAATGGAAGAATAACAAAAGAGTATGGTAGGATTACGAGAGAGCATGAATCTTGAGAAGATTCTCAATAACGGATAGTATGACCATTAGTCGGAAATAAATGAGAAGAAAAATTGAAGGAGGTAATTTAGATAGTACCTAGTAGTAGTATCTTAGTGTGAGAGTCCAACACCAGATATATAAGTAAAGGAATCCTAGGATTATAAACGAGCATCATGTGAAACTGCAGCAAGCATGGCTAGTAAGGCCACCACAACCTAAAAAATACTTCATAACCAACCCCACCCTCCCAACCATTGTTAGACAATTTCAGTTATGGGGAGACCACGATGTTCGTCCAGAGGATATTCTCAGAAATAAGTGAATATATGGTGGAAAAATATCGAGATGAAAAAATTGGAACCTTCAGAATAGTATAAGAGCATAAGAGAATATGAAAAGAACACTAAGTAAAGGGTTTGAAAGAAGAGAAATTGTCTAGATAAAATAATGAAAAGAGAGAGCATTAGTCAGACAGTGGTAGGAATACATGAATAATAACATTATACATTACTAAGGACGTATGACAATAGTCTTTTTTAGAAGTTGAAGACGAACAGTATCAACAGACTGTTGGGGTTTTATTAGGAATTACAGGGTTAGCGCAGCGGAACGCGGAAAAATGATTTTTCCGATTTCAAAATTTTTTCTTGGAAAAATTAAATAAACTTATTTATTTAATTGACCAATACTTAAATTATGAAATTATAACCCAAGAAATCATATTTCTTTTAATTACAAAATTACCCAAAACCTTTGCAAATTAATTACTTTAGTTTTAAATATGTCAATTACATATTTAATTGATTCCAAATCAATCCCAAATTTTTTTTTACAAAATTGCAACAAAACCAGAATATTTTCTAGAATTGCGCAAACTGCCCAGAATTTATGTAAATTGCCGAAACAGCCCAAAACTTTAGTTAATTATAATTTGGCCCAATTTGTTCAAAACACATCAAGATCAAATCCAATTAATCCCAAAATTTACATGCATCAAATATACATCAAATTAAAGTATATATATGAAAAGGCCCAAAATTTGAGTGGGTTAAGATGTTAGACAATTATGACCCATATCATCACTATTTGTACAGAACATTGTGTTGTTGTACAAATTAACTATGTGACAAAGGAAATTGCTCTTTTATCATTTGTAATTAGATTACCAAGATACATAAATGATAAAAGGTCCTTATGATTAGTTTCAGATTGAGATGATATGAGACAGTATCAATCCACGAAGGTTTAATCATTAAATAATCTTTAGTCGTAGTATTATCGAGATTGGACATCGATGATGCAGAATAGACTAGTATTACACTTGTGCGCGTTGTGGGAGCATAACGGCATAGTTCTCATATATTTAAGTATTGGATACTTATGCTAGTGTAATAGGAGGTTGTGTTTACCGATGGTACGGAAACAGTTTCGCTCTGGATAGACCCCTCGAAATTTCATTGGTAGTATGACTATGTTTCTATGGAAGTTCGAATCAGGGTAGGTGTATTTGGTATTAACCTGAGACTTGCACCGCTAATACATGCGACAATCAATATTCTTTGGTTTTGGTCATCCAGGGCTTTAACCGGTTCCGTGTACGCCTCTTTTGGGTATATTGAGAATTGTAGTGTATTGGGTGTGATGTCGAGATGGAAGTATCACTCCAGTCATATGGAGATGATGTTCACGTTGGATACAGAACTAGTACTCTTATGTACTTCAGTCATTGGGATAATATGACAAGGTCATGATTATCTGATTATAGAGACTAGTTACCAGAGATCCGACATATGCTTCGTACGGGGCAGACACAATTCCAGCCCCAGGCCTTGCACGTGACATCCGATACTGGATCGCAATACGTATTACTACGTATATTACGCCTGATACAGATTACATATTCTTTTAAGAATATTTCTGGAGAATTGGGTAGACACAGTGCTTTGCTAGAAGCCAACCATGTCTTGTAAATCGGTAAAAACGTAGTACTAGGTATGTACGTGTTCGGATAGTCCGACGACCGGATTTACTACCAACATATCTGGGGATCTCATGGGTCACTTCCCGAAGATTCACCGATGACGTATGACTCGCACATTATTAATCTGAGATTAATTATAAGAGAGCGAGAAAATTAATCTAGGATTAATTACAGAGATATTTTATCTGGGATAAAATATTATATAAAAGAAAGAGAACGATTAATTTGGAATTAATCGATAAAATAATACATTCGATATATTATACTAAATTAGATTTCGACACGGAATTAAAATTGGATTTTAATTCGGGCGAACGAGTTAATTTAGAATTAATTCGCTAGCGACATGAATAGTAATTTTACTAGGCATAATTATTTAATTAAATTTGATTTAATTATGTCGCAACGGAAAATTCGTTAATTCAGAATTAGCGAACCCAAGCCCAGGAGTGTTTGCGGGCCGACTCGCATTTCGAATTCAAGTGCGGCCCACAAGTCACATCACGTGTCACATCATTAGTCATTCTTGTGATGGAAGTCACATCAACTTTGAGTGATGTGATGTAAGTCACTTGTGATTAATGGGGGTGGTTGGAAGGCTTTATTGTCTTGTACTTTTTGGATTTGAATTTTGGTATTAGATTTTAGAAATCCAAATACACAAAAATTAACCCATCTTCCTCTCTCATTCTCTCCCATTTTCGGCCTTGGAGCCAAAATTTTCTTTCTTTCTCCTTCAAAGCCGAGAGAAACAAGGAATAGTTTAGGGGAATTTTGTTGCAATTTTCTCCAATGCTAGCACATAAGGGGTCATCCAAAGGTGATAGGGAAACAAACTCTTGAGCATGGAATCTCAAATCAAAGCTTGGAGCTTGGAAGACATCCATGGAGGAGCTTGACCGAAACCATGGAGCACATATTTGGGCATGGCCATGAGCTTCAAGAAGTGAAGAAAATTTTATGTTTCGTCGCATCGCAAATCCGATCAAATTGAGTATTTCCGCAACTTAACTTTGTCGTATTCGCACATTTCATAGCTTAAATTGATCTTGGTTTGACCTAGAAAACCCAACAATGGTATCAGAGTGGTATTTAAGCATGAAATTTGATTTAGGGTAAAATTTGGGTAAAATTGATTTGAGCATGATTTGATGAAATTGATTGTTGAAATATGCTTGAATGATGATAACATAGTGTTATGCATGGTCAATTTGATGAAAATTGAATTGGATCAATTTTTCCCCAAATTGTAGGCTTGGCCGAATGTGATGCTTGCCCTAAAGTCATGGTAATTTTGTTTTTTTGAATCATTGGATGAGTTTGAAAGACTTGGGAAATGTTGATTTAGGATTTAATTGGATTGAAATCGAAATCGGATAAAAAAATCCCCAAATTATCGTGAGTTGTTTAGCATGGAAATGAATTGTTTTATTGATTCAATAATGTTGGATATGTGTTGATGATGATTAGCATAATTAATTGAGTAAATTGGTATTTTGGAAATGTTTATTTGGTTAATTAATTATGACTATACACTTCAATTGATTTAATTATGAAATTTGGAATATTGTAATTAAATTAATTGGGCTTAATTTGGAATTGGGCTTGTAAAGTTGTATTTGGGCTTAATGGGCTTAGTTGGGCCAAGTTTGGTTTAGGTTAATTGGTTGGATCCAATTGGGCCTAATTCCATATCCATAAAATCCAAATATAATTAAATGGGCCTTTAATATTTTAATTGGGCCTAATGGGCATAAATTGATTTTAGGTAAAAGGTGATTCCTTATTGGGCTTTGGTTGCCAAAGTCCATGCCTTATAAATTAATTGAAAGCCCATTGGACTTTAATAAATTGACATTGGATGTTAATTGGGCTTTGAGACCCAAAAAGATTGGATTTAGAATCTGAGTCGTAAAGGCACATTAATAAAGTGTAATTATTTAATTTAGAATTAAATAAAGAATTAGTATTAAATACAAATTGAATTGGATTTAATATTGTAGTTTAATATAATTCAAGAATTCGTACTTTGAGTACTTATTCTTAAAACGAGTTGGACTCGCGCAAATCAAATCGTTGTTTGAACATTGGATGGTCATTAATTTCAGATTAATTAATTGAATTAAATGATTGATAATATGCTTGTGTGAATACATGGATGTGATGTATGAATAATGTATATCAGATGGATATTAGATGGGTGAGGGCAAATTTGGAAATTGTTGTAATAAATTTAGAATTTATTAAATTGGACATGCGTGTCCAGCCTATTACCTCTTGATTATTTGTATTTCTCTTCTCACCTATTCCCCTCAATGTAAATGAGGTTTCTTTATAAGTGTTATACAATTGGGTAGAGGTAAGATTTGTGCTAGCAGGAGAGAGGAAATGGAGAGATTTGTTCTAGGAACAAAATGTTTTAAGTATCCATCCGCATATCATTATTAAATTTATTTACCGCGCCTTATTATGCTTTTAGAATGCATGTTTAAGGGTGTATGATGAGACCTAATCAAAGATAATTAATTGGTTGCCAATTACGCGAAAAACCCTCAACAAATATTAAGCGCTTTCCTTCCATTGAATGATTCATTCTCAAGATCCAAGATTGGCACTGGTTTGTTGGCCAAAGTCAAGACCTTTGTCCATCGTGGATGTGTTTGAATCATGA
This sequence comes from Zanthoxylum bungeanum, assembly GCA_019454045.1. Taxonomy (NCBI): domain Eukaryota; kingdom Viridiplantae; phylum Streptophyta; class Magnoliopsida; order Sapindales; family Rutaceae; genus Zanthoxylum; species Zanthoxylum bungeanum. Next base: position 49,057 of record SKCR01023944.1, on the reverse strand, counting down.
AGGCTTTTTTCCATATCGCATGTCTTGTCCAAGTTGTGATTTGTTGGCCAAAGTCAAAATCACTTCTTGTCCATCGACATTGATTACGAAGCTTTCCAAGGTCAATGGGTCCTGCTTAACTGGAATCATTAAGTTTGTTGTGCCAAAGCCAATGCTTAGTTGATTCAGAGGAAAAATGTTAGGAAAATATATTGGATATATTGGCATATATTAGATATATGTTTCGGACTTGGATGTCCACCTACTGGATCTAGGAATTGGATGAGATCCAATTGATCTTAGAGATCTACCTAGTTATATATCATACAACTTGTTGGCCAAAGTCAAGGTTGTGTGTTATTTAACGGGATCCTAGCCCACTAGAAAACAAGGTTTCCCGAGTACTCAACAGAGGGTTAGAGGCTCGTCAAAAAACAGTGGGAGGCAAGTATTAAATTTGCAATTTCGTTAAGATACTTGCCAATACGCGCTCATTTCAATTTTTCGTCAATAAATAATATATTAGTTGGACTAATATTTAATCATTGTTTTAAATTAAACAGTTAGACTGTATTCAAACTACTTCAATTTATAGTTGATTATATAATTGGATTATAATAATCAATATATTTGAATTTTAATCAATAAAATTATAGTTGATTATATAGTTAGACTATAGTAATCATTATATTCAATTGTACCTGAAATCGTCGATTGGATAGTTGGACTATATCAATAAAGATAACTGAAATATTAGCGTTTAAAACATAATCCTGGGAGAAGAATGTCTTTAAACGGCTCTAATTTTCAGATTGGGAATAAAACCTCAGGATAGTCCTCGGAACTGAGAAGTTATTCTATTTGATAGAGTGACAACTCGGGCCTAAGCCCGGAGTTGAGCAAATAGTAGAACGTGATCTTTGGAAGATTCATGTGATGATAACATTAGTGCTCAATCCGTTATGATTAATGCAATGACACTTTAACTTTGTCGTCAAAATTAAGGATTAGATCCTTGTACCTTGATGATGAAATTAAAGATCTTCATAGATATATTCTTAGATCTTAGAAGTACTAATTGCAAAAGAAGCTCTTTAGCTCGCGTATGTCAGAGGGTACATCTGTCGAGCACTAGGTTTCGCAGATGATTGCTGACATCGAACAGCTAAGGTTAGTTGGGCATAACCTACGTGGCTGAGACTACCAAAGATTTGATCTTATAGTCTCTACCCGTTAGCTGGGGCAGGTTCATTATGAACCAAGATAAAACTCTTGGAGAGTTGATGGCTATGCTCTAGAAGGCAGATCCAGAGCTTCTAAAATGGGCAAAGGCAAAATCATCACAGTCTTCTAGGAAGATAAAAGACATATCCCAAGATGTCTGCCTAAATTGTGGGAAACGGGGTCACTGAAACGTGACTGCCGTATGGACAAAGCAGACATGAAGGAAGTGAAGAGGGGCAAGGCTCCGGCTTCAAGTATGTTTGTCATAAACATGTTCACTATTTGTTTCAAAATTGGATTTTTTATACTAAGTGTTGTACATAGATATGTACTGATGTGCGGAATCTGCTGATAAGCAGGAGACTGACTTCAGTTGAGATCTACCTGCGAGTCGAAAACAGGACGAGAGTCGCTGTTTTAACCGTAAAGACCTAAGTTTAGGAACTACCATTCGGTGTGTACTTAAATTAAGAAACTGTTATAATATAACTAGTTTGACTAGAAACATTATCTCTATATCAGGGTTTAACCCGTTGCGGGTATACCTTTATATTCTAGAACACTAAAGTGTTTTATTTTATAAAGATGATATTGAGATAAGCACATTAGATGTGAATAACAGTATTTATATTTTGAATATAAATGAATCTCAAACGTATAACATGACAAACAAATAGCTCAAACTGAATTAATCAGATGAGACTTATTTGTGGCATTGTTGTCTGGGACACAATAAACAAGACTCATATATCCACACTTTCGAAGAGTGGGTACTAGGACAGATTTGATTCTAATCAAATAATGTCTACGAATCTAGTTTATTAGGCAAAGTGCCTAATATATCTTTTACTTGGTAAGAGTGCAAGTGCCACCGATCTGTTAGCCCTCGTTCATAGTGACGTAAGTGGGCCCATATCTAGCTAGGCTAGAGGTGGATATGAATATTTCGTAACATTTACGGATGTGGCATCGCGTTATGGTTATGTGTTTCTTTTGAAACACTAATCGGAAACTTTTGATAAATTCAAAGAGTTTCGACACGAAGTAGATAAACAGATCGACTAAAGTATTAAACCATCACGGTTAGACCATGATGAAAATACTTAAGCAGTAAGTTTCTCGACTATTTGAAAGTGTATAGTATTCTTTCACAGTGGACTCCTCCCGGAACACCTCAATTTGAGCGGTGTGTCCAAATGGAGAAACCGAATTTTGTTGGACATGATAAGGTTAATCATGAGTCGCTCTGAGCTACCATTTCCTTCCAGGGATACACATTAAACAGTGCAAAACTTATTTTGAATAAGGTTCCATGAAAATCTGTTTGACAGACTTCATATTAGATATGAACAGGAAAATAAACAGGGTTTTCTCATTCCTGAAGATTTGGGAATGTTGGGCATATGTTTGGATGATACCAAACTAGAACCCAAATCGAATAAGTGCCTAATTTGTAGGTTATCCTAGGGTAACCAAAGTATAGTACTTATAAAACTCACTAGAGAATAATGTAATTGTTGCTCTTCATGCGGTTTTCCTAAGAGGAATACCTATATGCAGTGGTAAGTGGGAGGAAAGTAAAACTCGATGAAAATTAGAGTAATAATATTCCAAGCACCGATTCCTTAATGGAACACAAACAGTTCATCAAGCATGAAACTGTACCACAATCTTCAAATACACAAGAACCACGTAAATTGGAGAGAGTCAGAAAACAACCTGGGAGGTATGGGTTTCTGATCTCACCTCGTAAAGATGTCAATCTTATTGAGGAATACAAACTGACTACGTATAAGGAAGTGATACAAGGTATCGACTCCTTTCATGGAAAAATGTCATGAAGTCCGAAATGGATTCCATGTAAATCAACCAAGTTTGGACACTGGTTGATCTACCGAAAGGCATTGTGCCTATTGGTACTATATAAGTCTTCAAGGAAGACATACATGGATGGCAACATACAACGTACTAAGCTAGACTTGTAGCGAAAAGGTATCGTTATCAACATTGTGTCGATTACGACGAAACCTTTTACTTGTTGCCATGGATACATCCATTCAGATAATGCTTGCTAATGCTCCATGTTTCATTTATGAAATATGGCACCTGAACGTCAAAAATCGCTTTCCTTAAATGGAAACCTTTTGGAGGACGTTTACAACATCCTGACAGTTTTGTCGTACTAAAACGAGCAAACAAGGTTTGCAAGTTAATTCGATCCATGTATGGATTGGAGCAAGCATTGCATTCTTGGAACTATCATTTTTGATGTAATCATAATGTTATATGATTTAATTCAAAACGAAAATGATTCTTGTGCATATAAGGAGGTTAGTGGGAGCGCACTAACAGTGATTATCCTATACAATGATGATATATCATTTCTTGGAAATGACATTCCCATAAAACAATCGGTGAAAGTTTGGAATTCATGTAAATTCTCCGTAGAAAACTCGGGAGAGACAACCTTTATTCTAGAAATAAGGATCTACTGAAATAAATCTAAAAGTTGTTGACACTCTCCGAGAACTCGTACATTGAAATAAATATACGCGACCTGGTGTCTCATATGCTTTGAGCATATGAAAACACAATTAGGCCAATCCATGTGATGGTCACTGGATTGATGTTAAGAACATCCTTAAGTATCTTAGATGAACTAAAGATGCTGTCTGACCGGCGTAAACACACACGTATAACGCAAGCGCACGTATCGTTCAAGTAGTATAAAAATATCGATCCCATGAGGACTTAATATCAAAACTATTAATTTTATGAGGTCAAATGATTACTAGTATCTAACAGGTTGTTTGATTGATTTGAAATGGTGACGATTCTAAATTTAAAAACAACTAAATAAAATTGTTCGAAAGTAGGTTTTAAGAAAATTCAATATTAAAAACTATCTAGGGTTGTGATTCCTTCCAATATCATTTTAAAGATGAAGTGGTTATCTTAAAGTTGGGTAATATATTGATTCATGAACCTGGAACACTAAATTATGTGTAAGCCTCTGTCGATGGTGAGACACAAATACCCAGTTTAACCCAATTGAACCATATGTCTATGTCAACCAAATTATCTGGATTCATTAAGTTTAAGTTCCAATTATGGCTACCCCCGCCCGACAGGTATATTCCTATCCTGTAAGGAAATCTATTAAAGGGTTATCTATCCTCAAGGAAGATCGTGGGCTATTGAGTCTAAGGCTGAAACCTAAAATCACTATGTCTAGTTCATTTTAGATTTACCAGATCAATTTTATTAATGGTCAGTTAATGAAAAAGCATTAAGATTAAGACTCAATAAATAAATCTTTATATTACCCAAGCTATAATTTAACCCCTTATAAAACGGTGATATTAAAAGTCATCACAACCCCAGATAACTAATTTAGTTACAACACATAACTAGGGCTAGTAAAAACTTGAAAATAAAAGACATAAAGTAAAAATGCGGTAAAGTAAATACTGAAAAGTGAATTACAATAAAATAAAATGGTAAGGTAAAAGGAATTACTTTTACTACTACTAATTTAGATATCTCCCATAAAATAATATATAAACTTGTGATTCTTTTTCCAACCAGCCATATAGGCGGTAACCTGATTAAGTCAAATTAAGTCCAACCAGCCATAAAGGCGGAACCAAAATTAAATTACCAACCGACCAATCTGGCGGTATCCTTTATTAGTCAGGTTTAAACCAGATTAAAATGAATTACCAACCGACCAATCTGGCGATATCATTTTTAAGTCAATATTTTAAATAGTAAATATATTATTTTTAAGGGAGATTAATCTAAATAGTAACAGTAAAAGAATTACCTTTCACCCTAACTGGAGAAGTTACCTCCTCATGGTAAATAGTAAAAACTGTAAAAATTAAAAAACAAGTAAATTACTATTATTACAAAACGTAATTAAAATTAATTACAAAACTAAAAAAAACTAAAAATTAAAAAAAAGTAGAGAGAGAAACTCTCTCTTTAGATAGAATATAAGAGAGAGAGTGGTACAATGAATTCTGAAATCTCGAGCTCAATTTATAGGCCTCGGTGGGCTTCCAGCGTCGCGACGCCAGTGACTTCAGCGTCGCTACGCCAGCTTTTGTCGACGTGGCACGCTCTGGTTCGCCGGTTTGAAGATTCTGGATAAGCTGATAAGGTGACACGTGGCGAGGTGGTTAGGCTTCAATTATTGTGACACGTGGCGGCTTCTGATTGGTCGATGAGATTCTTATCCGCTACGTGTCAAATAAGGATTAGATACTCAATGATTGATGCTGACGTGGCGGTGACGTGGCGATGACGTGGCGACACGTGGGAAAGAGACTGTCGGCACCGTCGGATTGCGACATGTGGCACTTCCTGATTGGCTAATGATTATGTGGCACGACACGTGGCAATGTTGACTTATTGACTTCCTGACGTGGCTGATGACATGGAGACACGTAGGATGCCATGTGGCACACGTGGCGATGATGACTGTCGGCACCGTAGGATGCTGACACGTGGCACGGCGTATGTTAGCAGATCGGCTGTGATGGTGACACGTGGCACGACACATTTTAGCAAAGTCAAAATTTTCTCAGATTCTGATTTGGGGACCCGGCGCACGTTAGCACTGTTCGGCGCACGTTAGGCGTCGCGACGCGGAAGGTCTTGGAGTCGCGACGCTGGGAATTTACCAAAATGCCCTTTCGTCCAATTTTCACTGTTTTGCTCCAAATCACCTCAAGAATGTCCTGAAACTTATTTATCTACAAAATAACACAAAACACATCAAAATATTCACAAAACTCAAGAAACTATATAAAATATTAGGTTAAATGAGTGGGAAATAGTGATATAAATACCACTCATCACACCCCCAAACCTAACATTTTGCTAGTCCTCGAGCAAAACACAGAATAAAAAACATAAAAAATAAAATTTAACTAAGCCACTTTCGTAGGGATCACGATTGCATTTAGCATATGCAACAAGCCTTTAAACCCCTAGGTGTCCCTAGTGGACGAGTTGTAGTCTCGTGAGGGTTTACAGCAATGCTACCCACAAACATTTTACAAAAGTAAAAAGGTATTAAAACTAATGCACACAAAAGCAAAAAGACAAGCGAAAAGAGAATAAAGAAGTTAGTGACTAATCAGGTGAAACTTCTACTCCAAGTTACTAGTTGTTTTGTTTCATTCTAAATTACCGAATAAGTAAATTCTCGATTATTTTACCATTCTTCATATACACAGCCAACAAAATATTAAACAACTCATTTTTGCCCACAACAGTCATAAGTGCAGTTGATAAGAGAGTAATATTTTTGTCCTAAAGTTCTATCAGATTTCACACCTTTTGGTAGCAATGGATAATTTTCTGATTTTTTTGATTTTTTCTTTATTTTTTTTTTCTATTTTTATTTATATACAATATCTTCCATCTATGTAACGAGTGTTGGGTCGGTGGCTCCCAAACCAGTTGGCTTTAGGGCACCAGGTGTTAAGACACCCCTACGACTTAATTACTCAGACTTCAGATATATATATTTTTGCAGCATCTTTGATCCATGTAGCGAGCTTTGGGCCAGTGACTCCCAAACCAGTTGGTTTTAGGGCACTAGGTGTTAAAACACCCTTACATACTTAATAACTCGGATCTCAGATTTTTTTTTTTTTACTCCATCACTTTTTGAGATGCTTCATCCAATTAAACTAGAGCACTGAATATTACAAACTTTTCAATTTTAACTCATGTCTGTATGTTACTATATATGTTGATAATATCTGTCAACTGAACATATGAATATCCATTTTAGTCCGTTTTATGGAGAATTCACAAATTAAATAATTCAAAATGAAATAAACAAAAATTAACTTGTTTCAAAAATAGGTTGAGATACGTCTCAGGAGTGGAAACTCCTTACTCAGCTATCTTTTACCAATTTCACATTTTTAGTCAAAATAAAAACACAAAAAACACAAAATATTTTTGTAATTTTTGAAAATTTTTCAATTTTTTTGTATTTTCGAAAAATTTTGGACTAAAAATAAAAACAACACACAAACTAAAAACAAGGTACTGATCAACTAATTCCCTCCCCCAAACCTAAATGAGACATTGTCCCCAATGTCTTAAACAGTAAAAGAAGAGTTAAGAAGGTCGTACCTGGTTAGCTGAAAATCTACAAAAAATTAAAGGTTAAGATCCAGATTAATCCGACGCCTCTTACCACGATCGTCCTCGGACCAATTTATCTTTGAAAGGATAGGGTCAACTTGTGGTTCATAGGCTATGAGTTGGTCTATTAGATCCGGAGCAGTTCTGGCAGTGAAGAGGAGTTCTTTCATAGGTTTTGACACGAACCCATTTCTCCGAGCATCATCAAGAAACACACAAAGAAAGAAAATCATAAAATCCATCAACGTTGAGCAGTCCAAGCGGTTTCTGGGTATGTTCAGGTTCGCCCAAGATAGAACTATAAAAATTTCCTCCAATGTGCCCAAGCCACCTGGCAAAGCAATAAAAGCATCAGCACGGTTAATCATTTCTACCAGTCGTTCAGACATACCTGGCACGATCAGTTCCTCTCTGTTTGATGATCCAATAAGATTTGCCTCTGCCAAGGGTTTTGGGATGATTCCCAAAACGTGACTGCCTCCTTCCTGTACAGCCTTTGAAACGATCCCCATAGTCCAAGATTGCCTCCGCCATATATTAAGTGCATATTCCTTGCAGCTAAGACTCGACCCAATTCCTGTGCTGCTTCTACGTATTGTGGCTTAGTACCAACACTACTACCGCAAAACACACAGATGTTTTCAACTCGTCTTCTTGAAGTGGCTTCCATTTTTTATGTATTTCTTTCTCAACTCTGGATGCCTTCAAAAGTGCAATGACGGGCTGAATTTATAGTACCTGAAAAGGGTGAGTAAAAATAGCACAAGTATCTTCCAGAGGACGATTAGTAGCGAATTAATATCGTGATAGTCAAAAAGGTCTGGATCCTGTCGGAGAAAATTAAAAAAAAACAACAAAACAAATCACAATTATTAAGAAAAGACAAAGAGATATAATATTTACAAGAAAAGTAACGGCTTGATTGACGTCTATGCGTCAGGGACAAGCTTCCCATCCAATTTTCTTATAAATTGGCAAACAGGGTCTTTTTGAGTCAGATTCCCGAGACTTAACAGTTGTCTTTCCTTTTGGAATTGTGCATATAACATGCGAATTCATGATACACACATCCACTGGGATGCGTCTCAAGAGTTTTAGATATGTCATCCAAAGACTCCTTACTCAAGCCATCCCTAATGAAGTTAATCTTATCTTCGCGGTTATCAGACACCATTCCTAAAGAACGACAACGAGTATTACAAAATATGCGAGCACATTTATAACAAACACACATTCTTTTGGCTCTTCTCTTTTTAGCATATGTGCTCTTTCCTAAGCCAGACAGATGTGAAATAAAAGAGTCAGAAGACTCACCTGCCAATCGGACCCGTGCTTCAATTAACCAACGAATGTCAGTAGGAATACCTTTGATCATCAGTATAATCTCATCCGTTCTAAGCGAGCTTTGTAAACTTTCATCAGAGATTTTTGAGGGAGAGAAGGAAATTGCTTGTGAAGATTTGCGAGAGCTTCTTCCATCTTGAAATGACTAAACCTGCAAAAATTAAACACACAAAAATAAATCACACCAAATCACATATATACAAAAATTGCATGGGTTGCCTCCCTGCTAGCGCTAAGTTTAAAGTCGTCAGCCAGACTTGACTTCTCGAACGTTAGGCTGGATCTGAAAGTGTAACACTTTCTTTTTGTCGCTCAAATGATTCTCCCCAGTAGTGCTTGACACGCTTGTTTTTAACCTTGAAAGTTTTGTTAGCGTCAGGATCATGTATCTCAACGGCTCTTTTTGGTAAAACTTTGGTGATCACAAATGGACCTGACCACCGTGATTTTGGCTTCCATGGGAAGAATTTCACCCTTGATTTGTTTAACAGTACCTTCTGCCCTGGTTCCAGTTGTATGCGCACTAACTTCTCATCATGTCTTTTCTTGCCCTTTTTTTGTACAATTTGGCATCCTCAAAAGGCTGATTGTGAAATTCCTCCAATTCGTTGAGCTGGTGGAACTTTTCTCTTCTGTTGCTTGTAGTGCAAGAATTGGCTTCTTCAGTACAAAAGACGCTTTATCTTTAGGCTCCACAGACAATTGACATGTTTTAAGTTTGTCAGTAGAACTTTGCATTGCATTGGAGTTCTGAATGGTACTGTGTATCACATCAAGTTTGAAACATTCCTCCTTCTTTTCATCATCTGGGAAATTCATGGCCTTGAAAACATTGAATGTTACTTCTTGGTCCTGTACCCTCATGGTTAGTTCTCCTTTTTGTACATCAATAATGGTTCGACCTGTAGCCAAGAATGGTCTCCCGAGGATGATTGGCACGTCTGCGTCTTCCTCCATATCAAGGACAATAAAATCTGCTGGGAAAATGAATTTGTCAACCTTGACCAGCACATCCTCAACTACGCCTCTTGGAAATACGAGCGTTCTATCAGCAAGTTGTAGTGAGACTGAAGTGGCATTGTTTCTCCAATCTGCATTTCCTGAAAATAGAAAAAGGCATCAAGTTAACACTGCACCTAAATCACATAAAGCCTTACCAAGTTATGTTCTCCTATGACGCAAGGAACAGTGAAACTGCCAGGATCTTTCAACTTCGGGGAAGTTTCCTCTGAATGATGGCACTGCATTCTTCTGTTAATGCTACTGTCTCGTAATCTCCCAATCTCCGTTTTCGTGAAAGAATATCTTTCATGAATTTGGCATAGGTGGGCATTTGTTCCAATGCTTCTGCAAATGGAATGTTGATATGCAGCTTTTTGAAGATCTTCAGGAACCGAGAAAACTGCTTGTCCAATTTGTTCTTCTGAAGACGTTGAGGAAAAGGTGGAGGTGGAGTGATCTGTTCTTTTTCCTTTGCTTCTTTTTCCTCCATCTGTTGCTTTGTTTCTTTGGAACTTCCTCAGCAGCTGTTTTGGCTCCAACATCTTTGTTGATTTCAGTACCGCTTTTTAACATGATGGCATGACATTGCTCCTTCCCCATGTTCCTTGGATTTGGCTCTGTGTTGCTAGGAAGGTACCTGGCGGTCTGTAACTCTGAGCATTGGCTAGTTGTCCGATTTGATTCTCTAGTGCTTTGATTGAGGCTGAATGGCTTTGATTCAATGCTACTTGATTTTGAAACATAGCATCATATCTTGCTGCTTAAGAGTCTTGTTTTGCTTCCATCTTTTTCAAGTAGGTCAACACTTCTGTTATTCCTGGTTTATTTGCATGCTCCTGGCCTTTGTTCTGTTGTTGGAATTCAGGTGGTGGATAGTTCTGTTGTTGACCTGAATTGTTGCTCCATGCGAAATTAGGATGATTCCTCCACTCTGGGTTGTAAGTGTTGGAATATGGATTGTTCCCCTGTCTGTTGAAATTGTTGACATAATTCACCGTCTCTTCATGTTGGTTTGTTCTGGTGCTCCTCCATATGGTGAACTTGTGGATCCAGTGGTAAGAGTCTCCATGAATTTGCATATCTGATCTAGCTTGGCGTTGACGTTGACTGCTGTATTGGCTCCACTTTCATAAATTCCTGCAATTCTTTGGATCATGCTCCTTTCTGTTGGCCACAAGGAATTGTTGTTGGCCATTTCTTCAATTAAGTCTCAGGCTTGATCTTCTCCTTTTGCCATCAAAGCTCCTCCAGCAGCAGCATCGATTGTGGTTCTCATTATTCCAGAAAGTCCATTGTAGAAGGTCTGAACTTGTAGCCACTTTGCGATCTCATGATGAGGACATTTCCGGAGTAAATCTTTGAATCTTTCCCAAGCTTCGCAAAGGGATTCTGAATCTTGTTGCATGAAGGATGTGATGTCATTCCTTAACTTTGCAGTTCTGGCTGGTGGAAAGTATTTTGCAAGGAATTTGGTGGCTAGAGTGTTCCAAGTTGTGATGGATCATGTGGGTAGTGAATGTAGCCAAGCTTTAGCTCTGTCATTCAAGGAGTATGGAAAAACTCGCAGTCTCATTGCTTCTTCAGCTGCTCGGTTGTAATTGAAAGTACGCAAACTTCCAGGAAGTTGCTGATGTGGGCATTAGGATCTTCAGTTGCATTTCCCCCAAACTGCACTGACTGCTGAATCATCTGAATGCATGTTTTGATGTCACCCGCATTTGCTGGTTAGAGAGGAAGTACAATACAAGAAATGAGTCTGTCAATCACCGGAATGGTTCTGTCTCGAATGGGAATTGGTGGTGCAACGTTCAAAGGTTCAGGCTCCATGTTGACTAAAGCTTCTTGGCCTTCTCGCCTTTCCCTTCTCAACTGTCTGATGGTTCTTTCAATTTCGGGTCAAGCGGTCGGAGTTCAAAGCTTCTGGTTCGTCTCATGTAATTTCTGAGAACCTGAAACACAAGAAAACAATGACAATAAGTAAAAAGAAATTAGATACAAGTAACGTATCTAACCCCTAAACTAATAGTAAAAGATAAATAAGTCCCCGGCAACGGCGCCAAAAACTTCACCGGCGTTAACACACACATATAACGCAAGCACACGTATCGTTCAAGTAGTATAAAAATATCGATCCCACGAGGACTTAATATCAAAACTATTAATTTTATGAGGTCAAATGATTACTAGTATCTAACAGGTTGTTTGATTGATTTGAAATGGTGACGATTCTAAATTTAAAAACAACTAAATAAAATTGTTCGAAAGTAGGTTTTAAGAAAATTCAATATTAAAAACTATCTAGGGTTGTGATTCCTTCCAATATCATTTTAAAGATGAAGTGGTTATCTTAAAGTTGGGTAATATATTAATTCATGAACCTGGAACACTAAATTATGTGTAAGCCTCTGTCGATGGTCAGACACAAATACCCAGTTTAACCCAATTGAACCATATGTCTATGTCAACCAAATTATCTGGATTCATTAAGTTTAAGTTCCAATTATGGCTACCCCCACCCGACAGGTATATTCCTATCATGTAAGGAAATCTATTAAAGGGTTATCTATCCTCAAGGAAGATCGTGGGCTATTGAGTCTAAGGCTGAAACCTAAAATCCCTATGTCTAGTTCATTTTAGATTTACCAGATCAATTTTATTAATGGCCAGTTAATGAAAAAGCATTAAGATTAAGACTCAATAAATAAATCTTTATATTACCCAAGCTATAATTTAACCCCTTATAAAACGGTGATATTAAAAGTCATCACAACCCCAGATAACTAATTTAGTTACAACACATAACTAGGGCTAGTAAAAACTTGAAAATAAAAGACATAAAGTAAAAATGCGGTAAAGTAAATACTGAAAAGTGAATTACAATAAAATAAAATGGTAAGGTAAAATGAATTACTTTTACTACTACTAATTTAGATATCTCCCATAAAATAATATATAAACTTGTGATTCTTTTTCCAACCAGCCATATAGACGGTAACCTGATTAAGTCAAATTAAGTCCAACCAGCCATAAAGGCGGAACCAAAATTAAATTACCAACCGACCAATCTGGCGGTATCCTTTATTAGTCAGGTTTAAACCAGATTAAAATGAATTACCAACCGACCAATCTGGCGGTATCATTTTTAAGTCAATATTTTAAATAGTGAATATATTATTTTTAAGGGAGATTAATCTAAATAGTAACAGTAAAAGAATTACCTTTCACCCTAACTGGAGAAGTTACCTCCTCATGGTAAATAGTAAAAACTGTAAAAATTAAAAAACAAGTAAATTACTATTATTACAAAACGTAATTAAAATTAATTACAAAACTAAAAAACTAAAAATTAAAAGAAAGTAGAGAGAGAAACTCTCTCTTTAGATAGAATATAAGAGAGAGAGTGGTACAATGAATTCTGAAATCTCGAGCTCAATTTATAGGCCTCAGTGGGCTTCTAGCGTCGCGACGCCAGGGACTTCAGCGTCGCTACGCCAACTTTTGTCGACGTGGCACGCTCTTGTTCGCCGGTTTGAAGATTTTGGATAAGCTGATAAGGTGACACGTGGCGAGGTGGTTGGGCTTCAATTATTGTGACACGTGGCGGCTTCTGATTGGTCGATGAGATTCTTATCCGCCACGTGTCAGATAAGGATTAGATACTCAATGATTGATGCTGATGTGGCGGTGACGTGGCGATTAAAAGAGAAAGAATTAATCTGGGATTAATTGCGTCGAGAATTTATCTATGATTAAATTCATCGAGAAGAGAGAACGCGATTAATTTAGAATTAATCGGTAAAGTAAATTTAATAGTGAAATTAGATTTTACTATTTAATTTATTTAATTTGGCTAAAATAATATATTAGATATATTAATTGAAATTAGATTTCAAAGCGGAATTAAAATTGGATTTTAATTCGCGCGAAAGAATTAATTTAGAATTAATTCACAAGTAACTTTCGTAATAATTTTGCTATGCATTATTATTTAATTAAATTGGATTTAATTAAGTCGCAACAGAAAATTCATTAATTCAGAATTAAACGAACCCGAGCCCGAGTGAAGTTGCGTGTTGGATTGTCCAACTTAAATTCGAAATTTAAAAGTGGTGGGACCCACTTCACTTATATCAAATTTGGACATGTGATGGAAGTGGTTAGACATAAAATAATGAGTTTGATTTGTTGAAAGATTGCATGGCTTTACTTATAACACACTCAAACTTATTCCAACACTCAAACACACTATATATTAATTTGTTCCACTTTAAAAGTGCAGTTTTTTACTATTCACAGCAACGGTCTCTCTTCTCTTTCTCAAATGGGCATGAGCTTCTCTTCTCTCCCATGGATTTTTGCTTCAAAAATCTACATAGCTAGCACTTCAATGAGTCAAAAGAAGATGATAGGGAGACTAATCCGAGAGTTTGGAACTCGATCTCAAGCTCCGAAGCTTCCAACACATCCAACAAAGGTGGAAATTTTTGAAATCTCCTCAACCAATCAATGTGAGTATTCCACAACTTTCTTAGTAATTCACACACAAATCACTCTTAGTTTATCTTGGCATATTCTAGCAACACTTACAATTACCAAACGACTATACATGCGGTATCCTCATTAAGTCAGATTTTCAATTAAGTTCAACCGACCATAAAGACAGTGCTATTATTTGTCCATAAACCAGCCATATAGACGGTAATCATCTGTCACCTAAGACCGACCTTATAGACGGTGTCACATTATATCAAATAAATAAAACCAGCTATTAGGCGGTAATCTTTTAATTTAAATTATAATTTCCATATTATAATTAAGGGAGATTGATCTAAACTAAAATAATAAGAGCTTCACCCTTCCCCAAGTGGAAATCTAACTAGAAAACATAAAAGAAAAGAAAAGAAAATAAACTACTACTATTACTGAAAAATAAATACATAATTTAAATTACAAAAAATAAACAAACAAGATGCAATCCTTAAATTCCTTAAAAAAAACCCTAATGAAAGCATGAGATTTACAAATTAAATGGCTTGGTATTTATAGGAAAACCTAAAGGCTTTCACCAATTTCTCCACCAAGTGCTCCACCAAACATGGCACCAAATATGGCACCAAATCTTCCACCAAAAATGATTGCATGTTTAGTGGAAATTTGACAATTTTTATTTTTTATTTATATTTATTTTTTTGCTTTGAAAATGATCTTAATAATTACACATAACACATTTTAGGATGTTTCATCAAATTCGGTCATTAAATCTTCAGAATTCGAAATTATTTTGTTCTTCAAAGTTGTAGATCTTTGAGTCTTATTTATTCTATAACTTGAATGACCTCAATCCAATATCGGAGCAAAAAGTTATGGTCAAAATACAACAATTGTACAAAACTGGAATTTAGGACTGCGCTTCGTGACGTGTATAGTAAATTTTCATTTTCGCCATTTTTTACTCTGAATTTCATCGTTTTAGCCCCAAGTTGATTCCATTAAGTCCCGATATTTTATTTATCTGCAAAACATATAAACACACATAAAAAAGTTCATCAAACTCGAGAAAATAAACAAAATATTAGGTGAAAAGGCGGTAAATATTAATATATTTTCCGCTCATCAGATACCTGTGCCCTGTACACAGGACAGACGTATTCTATCTTGAAACATATTGGATATCATGAGCATCATTCCACACCCAATGAATAGACGGAGGTCTGAAAAATATATTTTGAAATTTTAAATTAAACTAGATTTTAATTGGATAAGATTTTTTTAATAGGATTTGATGAAATTTCACGTGATACATAAAAGAACAAGAAAACTTTTTTCTTTCAAAAAATAAACTAGGCAGGAGTAAGATAATTTTTTTTTAATCTCTATTACATAAATAAAATGATAACAAAATTAACAAATTAATGGCTCGCATCATTGGCAGCCTTAGGTGAGTTGCTCAGACCCATAAGGCTGATCCGAACCCAAAAAAGGCTAATAAATAATATTTGAATCTTTATCTAAATAAACCCGTTTCAAGCCGCGAAACCCTCTCCTTGTCTCCTATACATCCGGTTCACCTCTCCTATGGTTTTAAACCAAAACAACAACTCAAATACCCAACCGAGGGTTTAGTTTCGTTACCGCACCCCTCCAACAGTCCAACGATTGAACGCCGCGAAATAGGCAAAAGTAATCGCTCAAAATCATCCTCTTTAAAACAAAAAAATCCGTCTTTTCATCTGGGTCAGTGTCAAAAATGAAATTTTTTTGGCTAATTGAAAGCCCTCGTAGTGTTGCAATTTTCAAAAGCATGCTATCCAGAAAGCCTAGATCTTGCTGCTTCTTGTTTATTACTACTAGAAGAGCAGTAACAAGTTGTAAACTTGAAGTAGAGCCACCAGCAAACGCAATCTCAGCCTCACAATCGACCTCAAGCCACTACAAATTGCTTTGCTCCTATGGTGATATCAACTTTGGTTTGGGTATCTATGGTGTTCTTAAATTTGGCCAATCGCAGTCGCCTCTTTCGCTTGATCAGAATGGTGTTGTTGCTTTAGGTGTTGATCCTGACCTGTCTATTTTGAATTCTCTGGTAGTTTTCTTTTGTGAGCTAGGGAATTTAGAGTATGCAATTAGACATTTTGATAGGATTATTTCAATGAATTTTGTTCCTATTAAACCCGCATGTGTTGCTATTCTCCGAGGTTTATTTGAGAAAGAAGTTTCTGGAGGCTTTTCATTATTTCATTAAAATTTGCAATTGTGGTGTAGATTTGAATTGTTGGTCTTATAATGTTTTGGTTGATGGGTTGTGTTATTTGGGGTATTTAAAAGAAGTTATGGAAGTTCTTGATATAAAGCGTAAGAGAAAGGGGTTGGAGCCCACAGTTCATCAGTACAAGTCTTTGTTTTATTGTTTTTGTAAGAGAGAACAGATTGTGGAGGCTGAGTCGTGTGCTAGAGAAATGGAGTCACAAGGTTTCTCTGTGGATAACGTGATGTATAATTCTTTGATTAGTGGGTATTGCAGGCATAAGAAGATGAAAATGGCAATGCAGACTTTATTTCAGAATGCTCAAGACAGGTTGTGAGCCAGATGCATATACTTATAACACATTGATTCATTGGTTTTTTGAGATGTGTTTGTTTGATAAAGGATGGGTTTTGTACAAACAAATGAGTGAGTGGGGATTGCAGCCAAATGTAGTGACTAATACTATTGTGATCGGTAATTATTGCAGGGTAGGGGAAGTAGATGCTGCTTTGATGCTTTTGAATAACATGGCAAGTAGCAATTTAGCTCCTGATGTTTGCTCTTACACAGTTTTGATTGATGCTCTTTACAAGCAGAATAGGCTGGTGGACGTAGATGAATTGTACAAAAAAATGCTGGCCAATGGTGTTGCTCCTAACCATATATTATCTTTTATCCTCTTGAAGCGCTGCCCTAAAGGGAAGGAGCTTCAGCTTGCTCTGATTTTGTTGCGTGAATTTGCCAAGATTGGATGTAGTATTGATCCTCCGATTCTCTCAAAGTCGGCTACTCTGAATTATACTGGGGATTTGAATAAAGAGATTGGGCTTCTGCTTGGGGAAATTGTGAAAAGTGACCTAAATCTTGCTAACGTGGCATTTGGAATTTATATCATGGCCTTGTGCAAGGGAGGAAAAATTGAAGAAACTTTCCTTTCGTTGTGTCGATTGGTTAATTTTGGATGCAAGCCTTTAGTTTTTACTTGTAACGGATTGATAAAGTCCTACTATCAAACGGGTCTTTGCAAAGAGGCTAAAGCCGTAATTCAACTTATGCGAGACATTGGTATTGTTGCAAGTATGGGAACTTATATGTTTATGGTAGAAGAAGATTGTAAATTGGGCAATTTAAATTCCGCATTGGACATTTTGGACCACATGGAGGCCAAAGGACCAAAACCCGGTGTTGCAATTTATAATGCAATTATTGGTTGTTTGTGCAAGAAGAAAAAAATACTTGAAGCAGAAAATATGTTCCTGAGGATGTTAGAGGCAGGTGTAGATCCTGATGATGTTGTCTTTACAACAATTATTCATGGGTACCTCCAGAATGGAAAACGTGACAAAGCTTGTGAACTTTTTGCAATGTTCTAAAAAATATTAGGCGCTAGTGGGGTGGTGAGGGAGCACCACGAAAAAGAGTATAGAACATAATTACTTTCCTTTTTCTATTTTGATTCAATTGTTTGTTTCTTTTATTTCTAAACCCTTTGTAAACAATGAAAGTGAAAGCAATTAGGTCCTTCGTGTATCCACTTAGTCTGTATACTATTATTTCGTACCACTAGGTAAGAAGATTCGGGAAAAATATGTATTTTCTCTCGAAATGAAAAATGTTAATATATTTGTATCCTGATATTTATTTTTTATCTTGAATTTGGCATTTATGTTACGATAATATAGCTGATGGCGAAATCGATTTTTAAAACCTTTTGCAGTTCAGATGAATAATTGGTATCAAAGATCAGTAATTGATACTCATTTCCAAGCTTTCTCCACTAAACTTTAGTGCCTATCTCCAAGCTTGCCACCACTATAAGTTTTACTCTTGAACAAATCTTGGCAACTAAGAATTGGCTAGGTTTCTCAATATTGGTAACAAAATTTTCCAACAAAATTCAACTCTTGAAATTTTGTTTTAGGAAATTTATCAACACCATAAACTATATCCTTAACTCTCAAGGGATGCTTTCATAGACATAGTTTAGTGTTTAAAATATTTTAAGCTTGATTTCAAGGCCAAATATATTGAAGAAATCATTATTCCTTTTCTTAGGAATTATTTTCCTAGAAGAGCAAAACAATTGCTTTCTTTTATTTTTGTAGGAAATTCTCTAATATTTATAATATATACCGAGACATAATTTATAGGACACTTGTCCGGCACATTTTAGCAGGATTTGGCGCATGTTAGCAAGATCCGCGCCGCGTTAGCATTCGCGACGCAGTGGTGCTGCACATCGCGACGCCTAAAAGATAGTTTTGCCATTTTTGTCCGTTTTTCACTGTTTTGGCCCAGAATCACCTCCAGAGTCCTGTTATTTTATTTATCTACAAAAATACACAAAACACATCAAAATATTCACAAAACTCAAGAAACTAAGCGAAATATTAAGTCAGAGGAGTGGGTAATGGTGATATATTTACCACTCATCACACCCCAAAACCTAACATTTTGCTAGTCCTCGAGCAAAACAACAAAATAAAATAACATAAACATCTTTAAAATAAAATTAAACTAAGCCATTTTCGTAGGGATCACGGTTGCATTTAGCATATGCAACAAGGCTTTAAACCCCTAGATGTCCCTAGTGGACGAGTTGTAGTCTCGTGAGGGCTTACAACAACGATACCCACAAATGTCTTATAAAAACAAAAAGGTAATAAAACTAATGCACACAAAAGAAAAAGACAAGAGAAAAGAAAATAATAAAGTTAGTGACTAAACATGTGAAACTTCTTTTCCAAGTTAAGAATTGTTTTATTTCTTTCTAAATTACCGAATAAGTAAATTCTCCGATTATTTTTACTATTCTTCATATACACAGCTAACATGGTATTAATCAAGTTACTGTCCCACAATATTCACAAGTGTAGTTGAAAAGAGAGTAATATTTTTGTCTTAAAGTCATATCAGAATTCACACCCTTTTTAGCAATGGAATATTTTTCTGATTTTTCTAATTTTTTTTTTATTTATATATAATATCATCCATCTATGTAGCGAGCTTTGAGACAGTGACTTCCAAACAAGTTGGCTTTAGGGCAATATGTGTTAAGACACCCTTACAAACTTAATTACTCAGACTTCAGATATATATATATATATAATATATATATATATAATATATATATTTGCAACATCTTCGATCCATGTAGCGAGCTTTGTGCCAGTGACTCCCAAACCAGTTGGCTTTAGGGCACCAGGTGTGAAAACACCCGTGCAGACTTAATAACTCAGATCTCATACCTTTTTTTTATCCCGTCATTTTTTTGATGCTTCCTCTGATGAGTGGTAAACTTATCACTATTTCCCACTAATTTGACCTGATATTTTGTATAGTTTCTTGAGTTTTATGAATATTTTTATGTGTTTTGTGTTATTTTGTAGATAAATAAAGTTTCAGGACATTCTGGAGGAGATTTGGGGCCAAAACAGTGAAAAATAGACAAAAGGGCAAAATGATCATTTGGCACGTCGCGACGTCTAACGTGCACCGCTCCATGCTAACATGCGCCGGGGACACGTATCAGAATCTGAGAAGTTTGACTTTGCTAACATACGCCGTGACACGTGTCAATATCACAACTGATCTGCTAACGTGCGCCGTGCCACGTGTTATCATCCTATGGTGCCAACAATCGCCATCGTCACGTGTCGCCACGTGTCACTCTACGTGTCAGCCACATCATCGTCCACATCACCAGTTGACCGAGTCAATGTGCCATGACACCGCCACGTCATCATCATCCAATCACAGCGTGCTGACCGGCGTAAACACACATGTATAACGCAAGCGTACGTATCGTTCAAGTAGTATAAAAATATCGATCCCACGAGGACTTAATTCCTACTGTTGTTATTAATTATTGAATCTATTTATTTACAGGTATCTAATTATAGGAGAAGGGAATTGATGCTTTTTGGTTGGTTGAATGTGGTTTTGCAAGATAAAAATAGACTCAAAAGAAAATACTAAGGAAAATAAAAGAAAAGACTCAAAGGTCTAGGGTCGAGACTCCACACAATATTATTATAAAGATGATTGATTCTCTTATCTATGTGTAATAAATCAGATTGCTAACCTGGAACACGAAAATATGCAAAAGCCTCTGTCGATGGTCAGACGCAAATACCCAGTAAAACCAAATTGAACCATATGTCTATGTCAACCAAATTACCTGGATTCATTAAGACCAAGTTCCAATTATGGCTACCCCCGCCCGACAGGTATCCTGTAAGGAAATCTATTAAAGGGTTATTTATCCTCAAGGAAGATCGTGGGCTATTGAATCTAAGGCTGAAACTTAAAATCCTTATGTCTAGTTCATTTTAAGTTTACCAAATCAATCTTATTAATGGCCAGTTAACAAGAAGCATTAAGCTTAAGACTCAATAAACAATCTAAAGAATTACCCATAAAAAGAAAATCAATTATTAAGTGTGGATATTGTGTTTCATTACTTCCCTAAAATAAAATAAAATACTGGGGTTGAGGATCCACTTTTACTATTTATAATTTAGACATCTCCCTTATTATAATATAAAAATTAATCGTGATATTACCGACCAACCATAAAGGCGGTATCCTCATTAAATTAGATTTTAATTAAGTCCGACCAACCATAAAGGCGGTATTATTATTTGTCTATAAACCAGTCATATAGGCGGTAATTATCTGTCACCTAAAGACCGGCCATTTAGGCGGTGCCACTTTATGTCAAATAAATAAAACCAGCCATTAAGGCGATAATCTTTTTAATTTGAATTATAATTTCTATATTATAATTAAGGGAGATTAATCTAAATTAAAATAATAAAAGCTTCACCCTTCCCCAGTGGAAAATTAACTACAAAACATAAAAGAATGAGAAGAAGAAGAACTACTACTATTATTATTACTACTGAAAATTAAAATACATAAAATAAATATTATTTATATATACAAAACTAGATGCAATCCTCTAAAAACAGGGAAAAGCTCCCAAGGAAAGCACACCAAATGAAGTGGTGAAAGCCTCAATTTATAGGCAAATTCGGCATCTGGAGTCGCGACGCCAACTTCCTTCTTGCGTAGCGACGTTGGCTCTGTTGACTTGGTCCACGCGTGTTCTGTCGGCAGAATCTGGTGATGACACGTGTCACGCGGTAAAGGTGGTGCAATGAGAAGACGACATGTGGCACACGGTGATTGGCTGAGCTTTCTGTCCAATGAACATCTGACACGTGGCACGCGTTTAAGATTGGTCCAATGAGAGATTAACACGTGGCAGCATGTGATTCGCCGGTGATTCGGTCCAATGACAACTCGACACGTGGCACGCGCTTGCTTTGGTCCAATGAAATTTAGACACGTGGTAGACGGTGCATTTTAGCAGATCCTCTGTGATGATGACACGTGTCACGGTGCAAGTTAGCAAGTCCAATTACTCAGATTCTGACACGTGTCCATCGGCGCACGTTAGCATGGCCGGCGCACTTTAGGAGTCGCGACGCGTAGAGTCTTGGCGTCGCGACGCGGACAATTTACCGAATTGCCCTTTTGTCAATTTTTCTCTATTTTGGCCCCAAATTGCTTCCAATGCTTTCCCAACTTTATTTATCTACAAAATAACACAAAACACATCAAAACGTTCACAAAACTCGAGAAACTATACAAAATATTAGGTTAGATGAGTGGGAAATAGTGATAGATTTACCACTCATCACGTGCCACGTGTTGCAATCCTACGGTGCCGACAGTCACTTTCGCCACATGTCGCCACGTCATCACCACGTCAGCGCCACGTCAGTATAATTATTGAGTTATTTATCCGAATTACCACATCAGCAGATAAGAATCTGAGCCGATGAATCAGAAAGCGACACGTCAGCGCGTCGCGACGCAAGATGAAACTTGCGCGTCGCGACGCGGGAGGCTTACCGAGGCCTATAAATAGTGCTCGAAATTTCAGTTTCAGATGTACCTTTCCCTCTGAATTCTCTGATGTAAATATGAAGAATTGTATCTAGTTTTCTTTTAATTTCAATTTTGTAATTAATTTTAATTACTTTCAGTAATAGTAATTTGCTTTCTTTACTTTTCCAGTTTTTACTATTCAACTATGAGGAGGTAACTTCCCACTGCTAGGGTGAAAGGTAAAACTTTTATTACTACTACTTAGATTAATCTCCCTTAATTATAATATATTTAATATTTAAAATTTGACTTAACAAAGATACCGCTATATTGGTCGGTTGGTAATTCATCTTAAACTAGTTTTAACCTGATTAAGCAAGGATACCACCAGATTGGTCGGTTGGTAATTAAACTTTCTTACCGCCTATATGGCAGGTTCATGGATAAGTTCTTATACCGCCGTTATGGCTGGTCGGACTTAATTTGACTTAATCAGGTTACCGCCTATATGGCTGGTTGGTAATATCATCACAAGTTAATATATTATATTAAGGGAGATATCTAAAATAGTAGTAGTAAAAGTAGATCTTTTAACCCTAGTAATTTATTTTATTGTAATTTTACTTTTCAGCATTTACTTTACCATATTTACTTTTCACCATTTTACTTTATGTGTTTTACTTTCAAGTTTTACTAGCCCTAGTTATGAGTCGTAACTAAGTTAGTTATCTAGGGTTGTGATAAATTCCAATATCACCGGTTTATAAGGATTATTTTACAGTTTGGGTAATTTTTAAGGTTTACTTATTAAGTCTTAAGCTTAATGCGTTTTGTTAATTGGCCACTAATAAGATTGATCTGGTAAATCTAAAATAAACTTTACAAAGGAATTTTAGGTTTCAGCCTTAGACTTAATAGCCCACGATCTTCCTTGAGGATATATTATCCTTTAATAGATTTCCTTACAGGATAGACATATATTAGCCACTGCATTTTAACTTTTATAGTATGAGAGATTCTATTGTGTGAGCGAGCTTACATGCAATTTTTTTTTTTAAAATCATACGAAGATAACACGTCACTAGAATTGGTTTCAATATGTTTGAAAGAATTCTAAACAGAGCCAACTTTTATATCGGTTTGTGAAAAAGTAAACCAAATTCTCAATTCAGTTTATTTATAATGAAACTGATCCAAACCAAAAGTAGATTTAGTTCAGTTCGGCTAATATTTGCTACAATAGGTAGTTGTGATGAGTGGTTAAAATATACATATTTCATGCCCCTTTGTTTTAAATTTTTTGATGTGATTCTCTCACTACTGAAGAGTGTTTATGATGAAAATTTGTCCTCTATTATTATTTAAATAAAATTTACAAAGATTACAAACTTTATTATAAAAAACCTCACACATTATATCATACTTGAAGCTTAAATTCTAAGTTCTCTTACTTGGAACTTCTTTGTTGGGGATGATTTGAGCGCTCCAATGAGCTCCCTATTTATAAATTTTGAAATAGAATTAATCAAATATGAAACAACAAAACTGAAACTGTGAATAAAATTGAGATACATAGATAAAACACAAAGTCTGTGTGCTACACAATGTTCTTAAAACAGATTCGTCTCATATCGTTGGTGTTTAAGATAATTTCAGCGTTTGTTTCCCAGGATACAAAGGGAATGAAATATTTTTGGCACACAACCAAGTTATTTCTAGCGAACTTCTAATATGTTTGAACTTTTTCCACGAAAAATCGAACACAACTATGATGACACAACGTTAAAACAAAATAAGAGCATATAAGATGGTGTGGTTGTGTGAAAAGTGTTCTTTATATTGAACTTTAAGGAATGAACCAATATATAGCGAACACAACTATGATGACACAACGTCAAAACAAAATAAGAGCATATAAGATGGTGTGGTTGTGTGAAAAGTGTTCTTTATATTGAACTTTAAGGAATGAACCAATATATAGCCATTCATGGGGAATTCGAAAAGTTATAATCATTATATAACTTTTCAAATTCATAATTGCCTGAATTTAATTATAGTCATTAATGTGATAATTTATTAATTATAATTTTTCAAATTCATAACTGCCGAATTTAATTATAGTCATTAATTTGATAATTAATTAACTATAACTTTTCAAGTTCGTAAATGTCATAATTAATTCTATCAATTAATTCGCTAATTAATTCTATCAATTGATTCAGCTGTCACAAGCAGTTGAAGAGTCAAAAATTACAAAAAAGTTACAAAGCATAGCTTATAACGAATCTGTCTCGATAAATACCGATATTCATGTAGGCAAGATGTACTGGTGCACATTAGTCAAACCAATCGGAGCTAGGATTTGCACCTCTTGTGGGCACTCATATAGAGGGCCTCTACGCTTACATTGTTACTCAACCATAAATGAGTAACTATATATTCTTTAGCCTCAGTTTCCTATATAGGATAATAAACCTTCCTTTTAATTTTTTTTTATCTCAGTGGATATACTTTGAGACAATTTCTCATTCATCCGAGCATCACTTTGAGCATATAAATATAAGATTTCGAGGACTCACGGTGGAGAATTCAAATCATTCAGGAACTCTAACTTTTACAAAATATGTGTAAGTGTCCTAAACATGCCACATGATCTCTAAGATGATTTGTGTGTGAATAAAATCAAAGTAAGTTGCGGAAAAATACTTACAATGAATGGATGAAGTTCAAGACTTTCTTGGTATTTGAAGTGAGCTCCAAGCTTTGTTGAATGAATCCAACACAAGGGTAAGTTTCTCTATCACCTTAGTCAACTTTTTAAGTGCTAGCTTTGTTTGATTTTGAAGCAAAATCAATGGAGGAAGAGCATGAAGCTCACGACAAAGGCAAGGAGAGGGAGAAATTTTTGCTTTTGATATTTTTTATTTTCTTAAAACAATTACAATTACCAAAGTCAACTTGCAAAAGTTGGTATATCTTTTCAAAAAAGAAAAAGCAAAGTGTGTTGTATAAGATTCATTAAATGCTCTCAACTACCACCATCATTCTTGTGTATACATTTGATGTAAGTTGGTGGGCCCCACTTCTAAATTCAAAATTCAAATGGGCTTGCTCAACACACTTCGGGCTTGGGTTCGTTTTATCCGATTAAACGAATTTTCCTTCGCGACGTAATTAAATCTAATTTAATTAAATAATAATGCCTAGCAAAATTATTACGAAAGTCGCTTACAAATTAATTCCAAATTAATTCGTTCGCCCGAATTAAAATCCAATTTTAATTCCGCTTTGAAATCCAATTTCAATTAATATATCCAATATATTATTTAATCGATTAATTCTAAATTAATGGCGTTCTCTCTTCTATTCGAATTTTATCTAAGATAAATTCTTGCCGTAATTAATCCTAGATTAATTTTCTCTCTTCAAATTAATCCCAGATTAATTCTGTTCGAGTCAAATGTCATCGGTAAATCTTTGGGAAGCGACCCAAGAGATCTCTGGATATGTTGGCAGTAAATCCGGTTGTCGGACTATCCGAACACGTGCGTACCCCGTACCACATTCTTACCGATTTACAAGACATGGTTGGCTTCTAGCAAAACACCGTGCCTGCCCAATTCTCTAGAAATATTCAACGAAGAATATATAATCTTTATCAGACATAGTGTACTATATATTGCGTATTACGATCCAGTATCGGATGTCACATGTTAGGCCTGGGGCTGGAATTGTGTTTGCCTCGTACGAAGCATATATCGGATCACTAGTAACTAGTCTCTTTAATAGGATATTCATGACCTTATCATATTATCCCGATAGCTGCAGCATATAAGAGTACCAGTTCTGTATCCTGCGTGATCATCATCTCCATATGACTGAAGTGACACTTCCATCTTGACATCACACCCAATACACTACGATTCTCAGTAAACCCAGATGAGGCGTACAAAAAACCTGTTAAAGCCCTGAGCGACCAAAACCAAAGCGTACTGATTGTCACAAGTATTAACGATGCAAGTCTCAGGTTAAGACCACATACACCTACCGTGATTCAGATTCCCATAGACACATAGTCATACTACCAATGAGATTCTGAGGGGTCTATCCAAAGCGAAGCTGTTCCCGGTCTAACGGCTACCAGAACCTCCTATCACACTTGCATAAGTATCCAATACTTAAATATATGAGAACTATGCCGTTAAGCTTCTATAACACGGGCAAGTGCAATACTAGTCTATTCCGCATTATCGATGTCCAGTTTCGATAATACTACGATTAGAGATATTTAATGATTAAACCGTTCGTGGATTGATATTGTCTCATGTCTTATTAATCCGGAACTAATCATAAGGACTTTTATCATTTATATATCAAAGTAATCTAATTATAAAATGATAAAATTGCAATTTCTTTTGTCACATAGTT
This sequence comes from Zanthoxylum bungeanum, assembly GCA_019454045.1. Classification (NCBI taxonomy): domain Eukaryota; kingdom Viridiplantae; phylum Streptophyta; class Magnoliopsida; order Sapindales; family Rutaceae; genus Zanthoxylum; species Zanthoxylum bungeanum. The sequence goes on along the minus strand of SKCR01023944.1, from coordinate 22,266 downwards.
AATTTGTACAAAACCACAATGTCTTTTACAAATAGTGATGCTATGGGTCACAATTGTCCAACAATCTCCCACTTGACTCATAGCCAATCACTCAAGTATCTAACACTTGAACTATGTACATGTCGCTCAAACTTTTACTGAGAGATAGATTTCGTCAACGGATCTGCAATGTTGTCATCTAAAGCAATCTTTACTATCTTCACATCGCCATGATGAATGATCTCACGAATCAGATGGAAACGTCAAAGTATATGCTTGGATCATTGATGAGACCGCGGTTCCTTAGCTTGTACTATAACCCCGTTATTATCACAATACAAAGGTACAGGCTCAGCTGCTAACGGAACTACTCATAATCCAATTAGGAATTTAAGGATCCAAACTGTCTCTTTTGCTGCTTCAGCTGCATCGATATATTCCGCTTCTGTTGTTGAATCGGCAACAGTCTCTTGCTTGGAAGATTTCCAGCTCACTGCTCCGTTGTTCAAACAAAATATGTACCCATATTGTGACTTAGAGTCGTTTTTATCGGTTTGGAAACTTACGTCAGTGAACCTAGTCACCTCAAGTTCTCCATCTCCATAGACTAAGAAAGCATCCTTAGTTCGTCTAAGATACTTAAGGATGTTCTTAACTGCAATCCAGTGACCATCACATAGATCGGCCTGATAACGACTGCACATGCTCAAAGCATATGAGACATTAGGTCGCATACATATCATGGCATACATGATCGATCTGACTGCAGAAGCGAACGGGATCTGACTCATGTTGTCTCTCTCATCTTGAGTTTTAGGACACATGTCCTTAGATAGAGAGACGCCATGTGACACTGGCAGCAGTCCCCTCTTAGACTAATCCATGTTTAATATATTCAACACTTTGTCAATGTACGAGCTCTGTGAGAGTCCAAGCAGCTTCCTAGGTCTATCCCGGTAGATCCTTATTCCCAGAATAAAGGCTGTTTCTCCCAGATCTTTCATGGAGAATTTCAATGAAAGCCAAGCTTTCACCGATTATAGCATGGGAATGTCATTGCCAATAAGCAATTCATCATCAACGTAAAGGACAATGAATGTCAGTGTGCTCCCATTAACCTTCTTATATACACAAGAATCATCTTCGTTTTGAATGAAATCATATTCTTTTATGATCTCATCAAAACGTTGGTTCCAAGAACGCGATGCTTGCTTCAATCGATAAATGGATCGATTTAACTTGCAAACCTTGTTTGCATATTTTGGCACGATAAAACCGTCAGGCTATTGCATATAAACATCCTCCAAAAGATTTTTGTTAAGGAAAGCGGTTTTGACGTCCATCTGCTATATTTCATAATCGAAATATGCAGCAATAGCAAGCATTATCTGAATGGATTTAATCATGGCAACATGTGAAAAAGTTTCATCGTAATCGACACCATGTCGTTGATGATATCCTTTCGCTACAAGCCTAACTTTGTACGTTTGTATTTTGCCATCCATGTCAGTCTTCTTCTTGAAGACCCATATACAACCAATCGGCTTAACATCTTCTGGTGCATCAACCAGTTCCCAGACTTGGTTGGTATACATGGAATCCATTTTGGACTTCATGAAATCTTGCCATAAAGCGGAGTCGATCCCTTGTACCGCTTCCTCATACGTAGCCGGCTCATTATCCTCAATAAGATTGATATCTACATGAGGTGAGATCAGAAACTCATACCTCTCAGGTTGTTTTCTGACTCTCTCCAATCTATGCGGTTCTTGTATATTAGAAGATTGTGGTACAGTCTCATCCCTGATGAACTGTTCGTGTTCCGTTTGGGAGTCGGTGCTAGGAACAGTATCACTATGATTTTCATCGAGTTCTACTTTCCTCCCACTTACCACTGCTTTTAGGAATTCCTTCTCCAGGAATACCACATGGAGAGCAACAAATACCTTGTTCTCTTGTGGGTTGTAGAAGTAATATCTTTGGTTTCCGTAGGATAACCTATAAATAGGCACTTATCCGATTTGGGGTCTAGTTTGGTACCATCCAAATGTTTTACATATGCCCATCATCCCCAAATCTTCAGGAATGCGAAACCCGGTTTCTTTCCTGTCCATATTTCATATGGAATCTGTCTAACAGACTTTGACAGAACCTTATTCAAAATAAGTATTGCATTGTTCAATGCATATCCCCAGAAGGAAATTGGTAGCTCAGTGCGACTCATCATAGACCTTACCATGTCCAAAGAAGTTTGGTTTCTCCGTTCGGACACACCGTTTAATTGAGGTGTTCCGGGAGGAGTCCACTGTGAAAGAATACAATACTCTTTCAAGTAATCGAGAAACTCATTGCTCAAGTATTCTCCACCACGGTCCGACCGTAATGTTTTAATACTCTTGCCGGTCTGTTTTTATACTTTGTGTCGAAACTCTTTGAATTTCTCAAAAATTTCTGACTTGTGTCTCATAAGATACACATAACCATAACGCGATGCATCATCCGTAAAGGTTACAAAGTATTCATATCCACCTCTAGCCTGGCAAGACATGGGTCTGCATACGTCACTATAAACGAGGGCTAGCAGTTCGGTGGCACGTATACATTTACTGCTAAAAGGGGTTTTAGGCATTTTGCCTAATAAACAAGATTCGCAGACGTCGTATGAATTATGATCAAATCCGTCCAAGTATCCACTCTTCGAAAGTGTGGATATACGAGTCTTGTTTATGTGTCCCAGACGACAATATCACAAATAAGTTTCATATAATTTACTCATTTTGAGCCTTCTGTTTGTCATGTTATATGTTTCAACATTGCCATCAACTCTCCAAAAGTCTTTTCTTGGTTCATCATATTATAGTTCATGATGAACCCGCTCCAGCTATCAGGCAGAGACTGTAAGATCAATTCTATGGAAGTCTCAGCCTCGAAGGTAATGCCCAACTGACCTAGCTGTTCGATGTCAGCAATCATCTGTGACACATGTTGCTCTATAGATGTACCCTCTGACATACGAGAGCGAAAGAGCTTCTTCTGCAATTCATACTTTTGAGATCTAAGGTTAGATCTGTGAAGGTCCCTCAATTTCAACATCATTTCATAGGGATCCAATCCCTTATTTTGACTACGAAATTGAGGGGTCATTGCAGCAAGCATGACGGATTGAGCAGTTGAGTTGTCATCACTGTGAGTCTTCCAAAGCTCAAGCTCAACTGGTTCCTCAATTCCGGGCTTATGCCAGAGAGGTTTCTCTATCGTATAGAGCAACTTCTCAGCCCCCAGGACAATCATGAGGTTCATATCCCAGTCAGGAAAATTCGCACCATTAAAGACATTTTCGCCAATGATAATGTCTCTAACGTTGATCTTTCCCGCCATCTTGATTGCAATAGTCTAACTATTCAATCAACGATATCAGGTACAATCAAATGTAATGATTACTATAGTCCAACTATATAATCAACTACAAATGAAGTTATGGTACAGTCCAACAGTTTAAAGAAAATAATAAAATATTAGTCCAACTAATATAAATATATAATGACGAAAATAATTTGAAAGCTCGTATTTGGAAAGTATTAAACGAAATTGCAAATTTAATACTGGTCTCCCACTATTTTTCGGTGAGCCTCTAACCCTCTGTTGAATACTCGGGAAACCCAGTTTCCAAGTGGGCTAGGATCCCGTTAAATAACACACAACCTTGACTTTGGCCAACAAGCTGTATGAAACTTAACTAGGTAGATCTCTAAGATCAATTGGATCTCATCCAATTCCTAGATCCGGTAGGTCGACCTCCATGTCCTAAACATATATCCAATATATGTAAATATGTCTAATATATTTCCTAACATTTTCCTCTAAATCAACTAAGCATTGGCTTTGGCTCAACAAGCTTAATGATTCCAGTTAAGCGTGACCCATTGACAGTGGGAAAGCTTCGTAATCCACGGATGTACAGAAGTGACCTTGACTTTGGCCAACAAGTCACAACTGCCCAAGACATGCGATATATAACAAATCCTTCGTGGTTCAAACACATCTGTGATGGACATTGATCTTGACTTTGACCAACAAACCAATGCCAATCTTGGATCTTGAGAAAGAACCACTCAATGGAAGGAAACGCTTAATATTTGAGTTAAGGTTTTTCGCGTAAATTGGCAACCGATTTATTATCTTTGATTAGGTCTCATCATACACCCTTAAGCATGCATTCTAAAAGCATAATAAGGCGCGAAATAAAATTAATAATGATACATGGATGGATATATAACAAATTTATTCATAGAACAAATCTCTCTATTTCCTCTCTCCCACTAGTATTATTCTTACTTCTACCCAATTACATAATACATTAAAGAAACCTTATTTACATTGAGGGGAATTGGTGAGAAGAGAAATACAACGAGTAAAGAGATAATAGGCTGGACACGCATGTCCAATTTAATAAATTCTAAATTTATTACAACAATTTCCAAAATTGCCCCACCCTTCTAACATCCATCCGATATACATTATTCATACAATACATCCAAGTATTCACACAAAGCATGTTATTCAATCAATCTAATCTAATTAATTAATCTTTGAATTATTCACCATCCAATGTTCATACAACGATTTGATTTGCGTGAGTCCAACTTGTTTTAGAACAAATACTCAAAGTACGTATTCTTGAATTATATCGAACTGTAATTTTAAATCCAATTTAATTTGTATCCAATACTAATTCGAATTTAATTTCAAATTAATAATTACACTTATTTTAGTGCCTTTTAGACTTAGATTCTAAATCTAATCTAAATGGGTCTTAAAGGCCCAATTAGTATCCAATACCTTTTAATTAAAGTCCAATGGACTTTTAATTAATTCTTAAGGCATTGACTTTGGCCAATATGGATCCAATCCAAGATGCCAAGGCCCAATAAGGAATCACCTTTTACCATAAAATCAATTTTGGCCCATTAGGCCTAATTAAATAATTAAAGGCTCATAAGTTATATTTGGACTTTATGAAAATGGTTTTGGGCCCAATTGGATCCAACCCAATTGTCTAAAACCAAATTTGGCCCAACCAAGCCCATTAAGCCCAAATATAACAAAATTAGCCCAATCCAATTTTAAAGACTAATTTAATTAATATAACATTTCAAATATCACATTAATTTTAATTAAAGTGTAATTTTTATAATTAATTAATCAAACTAACATTTCCAAAAAATCTATTAAACTAATTAATCATGTTTTATCATTCAATTCATGTCCAACACAACTGAAGCAAAATCAATCCATAACAACATGTTTATAGCTCACGATTTTGACAAGAAATTATCACGCAATTTGATTTCAATCCAATTAAATCAACATCTAACATACATTTCATGCCAACAACACATCCAATTGTCTAATTTTCAAAAAAATCACCATGAGCATAATAAAGGTTATTTTCGGCCAAGCTTAAGAATTTGGGGAAAAATTAATCTAATCAATTTTCTCAATTATTCTTATACACAAATCCAATTAATCATCATCAAAGCACAAGCAAACTACCAATTTGAAAAAATCATGCTCCAAACACAAAATCCCCAAATAAAGTATATAAACCCTAAACTTAAATCATACTTAGATATGGCTCATGATGCCACAAGATCTCTAAGATGATTTGTGTGTGAATAAAATCAAAGTAAGTTGCGGAAAAATACTTACAATGAATGGATGAAGTTCAAGACTTTCTATGTATTTGAAGAGAGCTCCAAGCTTTGTTGAATGAATCCAACCCAATGGTGAGTTTCCCTATCACCTTAATCAACTCTTTAGAGCTAGCTTTGTTTGATTTTGAAGCAAAATCAATTAAGGAAGAGCATGAAGCTCACGGCAAAGGCAAAGAGATGGAGAGAGTTTTTGCTTTTGATATTTTTTGTTTTCTTAAAACATTACAATTACCAAAGTCAACTTGCAAAATTTGGTATATCTTTTCAAAAAAGAAAAAGCAAAATATGTTGTGTAAGATTCATTAAATGCTCTCAACTACCACCATCGATCTTGTGTAGACATTTGATGTAAGTTGGTGGGCTCCACTTCTAAATTCAAAATTCAAATGGGCTTGCTCAACACACTTCGGGCTCGGGTTCGTTTAATCTGATTAAATGAATTTTCCGTCGCGACATAATTAAATCCAATTTAATTAAATACCTAGCAAAATTATTACGAAAGTGGCTTACGAATTAATTCCAAATTAATTCGTTCGCCCGAATTAAAATCCAATTTTAATTCCGCTTTGAAATCCAATTTCAATTAATATATCCAATATATTATTTAATCAATTAATTATAAATTAATCACGTTCTCTTTTTTATTCGAATTTTATCCAAGATAAATTTTTGCCACAATTAATCTGAGATTAATTTTCTCTCTTCAAATTAATCCCAGATTAATTCTGTTCGAGTCAAATGTCATTGGTGAATCTTTAGGAAGCGACCCAAGAGATCCCTGGATATGTTGGCAGTAAATCCGGTTGTCGGACTATCCGAACACGTGCATACCTGTACCACGTTCTTACCGATTTACAAGACATGATTGACTTCTAGCAAAGCACCGTGTCTACCCAATTCTCCAGAAATATTCAACGAAGAATATATAATCTTTATCAGGCATAGTATACTATGTATTGCGTATTACGATCCAGTACCGGATGCTAGGCCTGAGGCTGAAATTGTGTATGCCCCGTACGAAGCATATATCAGATCACTAGCAACTAGTCTCTTTAATCGGATAATCATGACCTTGTCATACTATCCTGATAGCTGCAGCATATAAGAGTACCAGTTCTGTATCCTGCGTGATCATCATCTCCATATGACTGAAGTGACACTTCCATCTTGACATCACACCCAATACACTACGATTCTCAGTAAACCCAGAAGAGGCGTACATAGAACTTGTTAAAGTCCCGGACGACCAAAACTAAAGCGTATCGATTGTCACAAGTATTAGCGATGCAAGTCTCAGGTTAAGACCATATACACCCACCCTGATTCGGATTCCCATAGACACATAGTCATACTACCAATGGGATTCCGAGGGGTCTATCCAGAGCGAATATGTTCTCGGTCTAACGGCTAACAGAACCTCCTATCACGCTTGCATAAGTATCCAATACTTAAATATATGAGAACTATGTCGTTAAGCTTCCATAACGCGCGCAAGTGCAATACTAGTCTATTCCGCATTATCGATGTCCAGTCTCGATAATACTACGACTAGGGATATTTAATGATTAAACCGTTCATGGATTGATTCTATCTTTTATTTTATTAATCTGGAACTAATCATAAGGACTTTTATCATTTATATATCAAAGTAATCTAATTACAAAATGATAAAATAGCAATTTCCTTTGTCACATAGTTAATTTGTACAAAACCACAATGTCTTTTACAAATAGTGATGCTATGGGTCACAATTATCCAACAATATGGTCCGCTCAAAAGTCAAAATTATGCCACCTAATAGCATTTTATCATGCTATTTTTCCAACAATCTCACGAAGCGTCAAGTCTCTCCAAATGTGGTCATTCATCAAATATATTGTTAGCCTCCGTCTTCATAGCCTTTGTAGCAATCCCTTTACCCCAAAACTCAGCAGCTAAAACATAGCCAAGCTCACCTCTGCACTTATTATTCCCAGAAGTTATTGTCACCGAAATAGCCCAAATTGGCCTATTGCTTATGCAAATTACCCTGAGCCAGTGGTGATGAGCAACTATGTTCTTTATGTAGCGTATGCCATAATTTTTGCTAGGGGTGAACACAATTTGGGGTCAAACCGCAAACCGCACCGAACCGAACCGCGCGGTTTAAAAAAAAATATTAAAAATGATTTTGAACCGTACCGAATCGAACCGCAAATTTCGGGTCGGTGTGCGGTTTTGACCCATGTCAAACACCGCGAACCGCCCAAACCGTAAATTTTGACTCGAACCGCGACCCAAACCGCGGACCCGCGTTCAAATTAAATATTATTTTATATTTTTCTTTTTTTTCAACTATGAAAATTAAGATATTTAATGATCATATAACAATATGTAATGAATAAATGAAAATTATGTAATTTTTTCTTCAATTATAATGTGAAAACACACAAAATTTTCTTAAAAAATTTATAATCCAAACCGCCGACCCGAACCGCACAAACCGCTAAACCGCCAACCCGAACCGCCGCGGTTTTCCTTATCAAATTTGTGGTTTCGTTTTCTAATTTCCCAAACCGCCAACCCGCGCGGTTTGAAGTAAAAAAATGAAAAAAACCCCCCGAACCGCACCGCGGACACTCCTAATTTTTGCTTGTGTGAGAATCAAACGAGCAAAATCGAGTCACCTTTGTTAAATAAAGAATAAAAACAAATGATTGAAACTGTGGAGAATCTAGTTTTGAGACTATATTACAATGTCTTAAAATAATATTTGCCCTCATAGTATGTTGTGAGGGTTGCATATAAATTCACTCTATGATACAACATTACATTAAAGATGCAACACAACACTTTGTTGAATCTATATTTGAGAACTTTCAAGAGAAAAATTGTTATATAATATGAAGAAAATCGTGTCTTATATATAAGCAATCAAAATTTGCTTTTAAAAGACATGACCTTTAGTGTAGTTTTTTCGAATCAAATACTCATTGTCGCGACAATAAGGATCCATTGTCACGACAATGGGAGTTAGAATGCTCCTTATATCTTTAAGTCTCATTATCGTGATAATGGGGATACATTTTCGCGACAGTGGGAGTCCGAATGCTCCTCTCCTCTTCAGGTCTCATTGTCACAACAATGAGATCCATTATTGCGATAATGGGTCATGTTTTTTTCACACCAAATGAACGAAATCAAGTCGATACTCGGTGCATCAGCGTAGGATAATAACCAAACCAACATGTATTTATGATATTCATATTTTATAATAACTTACATTGATAAGTTAACCATCCTATGTTAAATATATGTTCGAATTCAACAACAACCTTATCATCAGTAGCCCACACCATGAAGTCATCTATATCTAAAACATCAAACATCCTGAGAGATATATCATATGATATTTCATTGTTGCCTTCATTTACAGTCAATTTGTAGAACTGTTCTTCCATTATATACTCTTTACTGAGATTGATTATTAGCATTAACAAGTTGTGTTGGCTAGCAAGAGATGGTAATTTCACAAAGCTTTGCCTTATATAATAAGAGAATCACTTGATTGCTTGGAGTGGAGGGCAAGTAGTTTTATTTGCTTTTTGTGTCGGTCAATGGAAAGGAGATACAAATTATGCGTGTTGGCTTTGGCCGCATTAGTTGACTAACTTCACCAAGGCTATTTGCTAGACAATTCCTAAGAGGCGGCTTTTTGTTGTTTGGTTTTTGTCTCTCCATAGCCAAGCCAAAGCTACGAGTGGCGGAATCAGAAATTTAATGTGATGTAGATGAGTTTTTATCTGACAGTATACTATACTCTTTCATTTTCTTGAGCTTTGATAATATTGTTGATCAATTTCATGATGAATATTGTTTACCCACTTCAATTCTTTCGAATAGTCTTGCGGAATAAGGGCCTTGAAAGAGCGAAATAGTGAGACCTTATTGGACATGATAGGCACCCTCTCTCCCCTAAACTCCTCGTAAAAAATTGATGGACTTCATAGTTAAACTTGAAAATTCCCTCATTGAAATTGTCAACTTGAGATCACCGCATACGTTAGCTAAATTGTTTGATAAACACTCACAATCTCTATCCAAAGACAATGAACCCTAAGAGAAGAGGTCATGGACTTGACTAATGACCCTAAACAAGCTTTAACATGCGGCTCGTTACACTGAACCACCATTCTTGTTATTGTATCTTTCATAATTCTGCATTTATAAAGAAAAATGGGCCACATGACACTAGAATTGGTGAGTGAAGAGCAACATTAGATGGGAATTGTTTGCAATCTTGACTGAAGTGAGCTGAAATTTGGTTTCTATATTTTTACAATTGGGATCACTTGGTGAGTAATCATTTGCCTCTTTAACTTCAATCATTGTTTTATTATGCTCAGTGAAATCTCTGTATATATATATATATATTTCTTTTAAAATTATTTGTGCAATTATCCTCACAAATAATATTAATTAATAAGACTACAATATTTTCTTTTAAATTATATATGCATATGTCATCCGTCAATTTCATATATGAATCAAGTTTGCATACTGATGTGAGTTTTTCCCTCATACCTCTCGAAAAATCATAAAACTCAAATTATTTAAATCAAATCTTTCTTAACATGCTTTTTCTTAAAACAACAGAAAGTAAATATGGCTAACGCCCTATAAGCTGAAAGTAAGTCTTTACTTAAAACAATATGAATGAAAAATCAACTTAGAAATAGAGTGTCCACTCACTGATTTGGAGTCTGGCTGGCATAACCCTTTTGCTGAAGAAAACTCTAATTTCTGCGATGATCTATAATTGATAACTTTGATTAGAAAGTGGGCTGAGAAATATATTCTGAATTAAACTAAGTTTATCCACTCAAGTACTTATCACTATTTCAAGGCATATCATACTTGTATCATGATGTAATGTGTATTCGCGAACTGATATGAGACCTTTAGAGTGGCCTCTAACATGCTAGGGGTGAAGCTGGAATGGTTTAAAATTGATTTGGAAAATTTTTTGACCACGCGTCGTGACGCAGGGCATTGCGCGTCGCGACTTGCATCATTCCATAAACATATCTGGGAAAATTCCCAGTACACGTAACGACGCAAAACCTTGCGCGTCGCGACTCGTATCAATCCAGAAGCGTATCTGAGAAAATTCCCAGTTCGCGTCGCGACGCGGAGCATTCTATTTTGCAGATTACTCAGAGAACAAGCTCGGAAGGATGGATACTGATGGAAGTCACAAAGGTGCATGGTCCATCTAGTCGAGTATAGAGGTTCAGTACATTCGGAGTCAATTTAAAGTTGCATGTCAATCATTGGTATTGTATAAGTAGTTGTAATATGCTTATAGTATCCATGAACAGTGATGTAAAAAGAAGTTTCATTAAATATACAGTTATGAGTTTGAAATTTGCATATAATCTTATTAAGTTTGGCAATGATCCATATGCATGAATTTGTACATTAGTTGACATTAGTAGACATTGTCATAGTTAGAGTGTCAGAGGCTAAGGGGGATAGGTCTTCATATTTCCTGCCGGTAGCATCTCCGAGGAGGGGGATGTTACACTAGTAATAACCTGGTTGGGGTGTGATGAACATTAAAAAGTATAATTTTATTAAAAGGAAAATTAATTATTTTACACTTGTAGTTTCATTAATCCCCTTAATTTAGCATATTTGTGAAATAATAATTAATTTATATTTTATATATTTTTAGTGTGATTTTTATTTATTGTGTAAGTAAAATACTACTTCAGCTTAATATGAAAATGGATATGAAATCTGAATTCCAAGACCCAGAAACCCAAAAGAGCATGACATCTAGATTCAAATTGGATTTGGAAAGCATTCACCGTGTTTAAATTAGCGAAAAAATGAGCTTATGATGTATTTAACTACACATTTATTCTTTTATGCTTTCGTTTTTTCTACTTGCTATAAATAGATGTGCTCACCTCTCATTTTCCTCAGTTTGAATTCAGGAAGTGCGTTTCTTGTAAGAGCCAGAGATAGCCGGAGTTTTTACCTGCTTCGCTTAAACCGAAAAGGGGTGATTTGTAAGATTTCCCACGATTCCAAAAAAAAAAAAAACATACATTTTAAAAACTTTATATAATTCTAAAACTGAAGGCCCACGTAAACGAGAGCCATGGAAGCTCAAGTTCAATGATCTTAACGTCAAATATAATTACAATTAAAAGAGGTGCGCTCCATTATAATTCGAGGGCTCCCCTCCCTTGACACCTCATCCCTCAATAAAATTACAATATTACCCCATTCTTTACAAAATCATATATAATTATATACATATATATAATTATTGGTTGATTTATTTATTTATTATTTTATTAATTAAATTCATTCATTTAATTATTTATTTAATATCTTTTTTGACTTTATTTAATTAAATTATTTATATCTTTTATTTATTATATTTATTTTTTCTACTTTATTTATCATATTGTAGTATGAAATAATATATATATCACAAAGTGCATCAGAATGAGACTTTGGAGGTAACATAAATTAAAATTTATGTTTTTATATATTTTATGTATTTTTTTTGAGTATTTTTACATCTATGTTTCTTCGAATATGGCTAAAGCAAGATTGGTCTAAAAGACTTTTTATTTGAAAAAAGTATTTCTTCTCAGGTTATACATATAATCATTTTAATCACAAATGAAAAATTATTACTAACATAAAATAGAATAATTTCTATTATACATAAATAATGTTAAATAACTTAATAGAGAATAAAAAGAAAATTAAATAAATAAAGAAATATAAATATAAAATAAATAATATATATATATAAGATTTATTAAATAAGTAAAAGAGAAAAGAATATAAATATAAAAAATAAAATAAAATAAAATAAATGAAATAATTAAATTATAAAATAAAATAAAATAAAACAATTAAATAATTAAATCAATAATTAATTTATTTAAGAAAATAAAGGATAATAGTGTCGATTTATAAAGGGACTGTCAGCGGGAAAAGCAATTTTCTTATAATTCATGTACTGTACGGTTGACAGTGACTAGTCTCGTCCCCTGTCGACTGTGTTTACTTCTTTTTTATATTCGCAATCACATCTACTCACAGAGACCCAAAAAAAAAAAGGAAAAAAAAAAAAGGCACACCACTGATCAAACACCAAACTGCTCAGTAACAATAGAAAAAATATGTATATATATATATATACTAGTTTTTTGCCCGTGCCTACGGCACGGTGTTACAATATTTGGCTCGTGCCTACGGCACGGTATTACAGTATTTGCTCGTGCCTACGGTACGGTGTTACAAAATTAAATGATTTTATTTTTTAATTAAATGATGCCCGTGCCTACGGCACGGTGTTACAGTATTTGGCCGTGCCTACGGCATAATGTTACAGTATTTGCCTGTGTCTACGGCAAGATGTTACAGAATTAAATGATTTTATTTTTTAATTAAATGATTTTATTTTAATTTTCTATTTTTAAATTTTAAATTTTGAAAATTTTGGACAATTTCCATCAATCATTCACTCTCTTTCCTCCAATTACCAATGAAATGATCTGGGCCGTCAATTAAGTCACATAAAGAGAGCCGTTAGATACACTCTCTTTTCTCCAACATCATTTTCTTTTATTATATATATATTTATATTTCGAAAATTGAATTGTTAAACCACTCGATCTAAATTAAAAATGAAATAGGTAAATTTTCGATTGTTTAGATTTTTATAATAAATATATCTCAGGACTTTTGACCATCAAATTATGAATCATTTTTTTTTTAGTACATTTAATCTTACTAACTAAATTCCATAAAACATTAAAACCTGACGTGTATAATAAAACTTCCATTTTTGAAATCATCATTAGTGGTTTAATTTCATCAAACAAAACCACTGATACGAGCTCACATAAAAACTGCAAGGAGCAAAATTCATCAATATTGATCAAGTCTTTTTTTTTTTTTTTTGCTTCCTTATTTTGTTATGTGGGTTTTGTTTTGTTTGATTGTGTGTACAAGACTTTGATTCTTATAAGTGAAATGCATTGATTCAGCTGAAGGGCCAAAAGAGCGAGATTTAACAAAACAAAAAACAGAAAAAGAAAAACATTTTTGTTGTCTTTGTTGACTCCTTTGGCACGTCTGGTCTCTTTGATCATGACTTGTGATGATAGAGTGAAATTCTTTAACCTGATTGATAATATGTGATTCTTTGCTGGGAAAATTTGGTAAGAAAGTGCGAGAAAGTCAGGGAAAAAGTAAAAAACTTCTCTAACTTTATTTTTTACTTTCTTTTGTTTAATCTTGCTCAGTCTCTTTTTAGAAAAAAAAAAATGGAAGTCACAGAACTATAGCAGTGTCACACTTTTTAGAAAAAGTACACTCACCCATTTGTATCTCTAAGCTCTATTAAAAAATAAAATAAAAAAATCCAATCTCTCAGGTAATTAAATTAAGGATCTTGAACCTTTTTTTTTTTTGGTCTCTATAATAAATTTCCAGTTTTGGGGTTAAATTTTGTTGTCTCTGTTGCAGTTTTGGAGGAGGTGTTAATGGCAGAAAATGGGTCTCTTGCATCTTCAATCTCAGACAAGAAGCCAACTTCATTTCCAAGATTATTCACAGGATTAACAACCTTAAAGGGTTTCACTGAAACTGATGTTTCTGTGATGAGCCCTACTTCAATTCTTGATATTAGCAAACCATTTTCTGTTCTCAAAAACCACTTTTTGTCTGATTTACCAAATGCACAACCTGAAACCAGGCACAATAAGTTGGAGTCCAAAGGAGGGATTGGTTGCCTTGGCATTGTTGATGTGATCAAGCCCAAAGAACCAAAACCTGAAACAAGAATGGTTCTTTTTGGGTCACATTTAAAAATCCAAATCCCTCATGTTCTTTCCCCACAAGATTCACCTAAATCCCCTACTGAATTTGGCATCAAAACAAGAAACCAATTGGGTTCTAAACAATCACCAACACCAGATTCTCTTCAGGTTTTTACAAGCTGTCTCTCAGCCACTGAGATGGAGCTCTCAGAGGACTACACTTGTGTCATTTCTCATGGCCCTAATCCAAAGACCACTCATATTTTTGATAATTGCATCGTTGAGAGCTGCTGTGGAGTTGTTGGTTTCTCTTCTTTCAAAAATGAAAGTTATGGATTCATCACTAATGATCAGTTGAGTTACCCATCTGAGAGCTTCCTCAGCTTTTGTTACAATTGCCAGAAGAATCTTGGCCCTGGAAAAGATATTTACATGTACAGGTTCGTTCAATTTTAAACGACACAATACATATGATTAGTGTTAATCATCATTCTCTCACTCTTTAATTCATATATCATTCCTTTTTTTTCAATTTTACTTACTTCTGATCATCTCTCTCTTTGGTATCTTATTTTTCTCCAATAAAAGGAAAATAAACTTCATCTATGCAGTATCTTGGGAAATCCTTGATCAATATTTTAAATTTATTATTTTAAACTTCATTTATTGCCATAACAAAGTTTGCCATATTTCTCATTTAGGGTCATTTTGGAAGTGTTAGACTGGTTTTTAAACTTATTATTAAGAAACTTTAATTAATTTTAATCTTGATAAAGTACTTTTAGTATAAGTACTCCCAAACATACTCTTAATATTATATACTGGCCACTTTTCTCATTTAGGGTCAGTTTGAAAGTGAGACTGCTAGTGGCCTTTTTGAACTTATTATTAAGAAATTCAAATAATTTGAACTTTGATAAAATACTTTTAATATGATTATAAACACTCCTGAATAGACTCTTAATAATATTATACATGTCACATTAATTTCTCATTTAGGGTAAATTTGGAAGTGCTAGATTGTTAATTATGATATTTTCCAGGGGAGAGAGAGCATTTTGCAGCCATGAATGCAGATTCCAGGAGATGATGTTAGAGGAGGGAATGGACAAATTGGACACTGGTTATGTTTATGGTAATGGGAGTTCCTCATAACGGCTCCAGCTTCGTTTTTAGTAACCATTTGAATCATAAGTTTGATGCATCAATTGAATATAATATATTGGTTGTATATTGAATATCCTGAACAATTGAATCTGGATATGTCTTTTTTTTCCCTCCCTTAATTTTGATTTTGTAAAATGATTGATAATTTAGGGATTGGTGTTGGGTATTATCCAGAGTTTTTGTTTTTGTTTTTTAAATTATGTATCTAAACCAAATCAATCGCAGTCTTTTCTTACAAATTGGGATCGGTTATATATATTTTTTAATTTTTTTTGTGCTATATGTAGAAGCATTATGTCATTAAATTCCATAAAATATGTCTCTTTTATGATTTTATCCGTGCTAGTTTAGGTGTTTCCCGACCTCACTTGACATATGATAACATATTTGTGGTTCTCTTTTAATCAAAATACTTAAAGATCTGCATTAGTTGGACATGCTCAAACTATCATAATCATGTCATTAGTTAGGCATGCCTAAATTACCTTAATCATACTTCAAACTGAATTTATTAGTCAGAATTAAAGCTTAAATGATCTTTTAATTTAATTTTTATTATACCAATCAGCTTATTGTAAAAACACATAAAAAAGAATAGGACCAATTACCTCAATTGAAGCAGATTCTTTTTCTCTCTCTTTTATTTTAATGTATGTTTCTCTTTCTTCATCTAATCATATTCATTCACTTTGTCAAGCTTTCTTAAAGCAGAATCATGGAGCCAGTTCAATTACTTTAATCATACTGACACTGAGGTAAGATTAATTATTTTAAGGGGACAGATTAGTGAATAATTAGGGGGGGGGGGGGGGGGGGGGTACAATAATGCATAATTTTATATTATTGACAAATCAATTGAAGCAAATATTATAATTAATAAGATATATATTAATTAATTAATTAATCAATCATATACCAAACTTATATCATAGAGATGCCCACCCACCTTTCATTTATCCCAACAAAAGGTTAAATTCTAGAAAAGGAGAATCAATCAAGTTGCTGTTAAAGCAGGTACTGTTGCATCTTTCTTTTTATTCTGTTGCCTTATCAAGATAAGAATGAAATTAGGTCAAATATATAAACATCAAATTTGAGTGAATCATTATATAAAAATAATGAATTTGAGGAGGTACATAATAAAATGTTTAATGTTTTTATTCATCAAACGCTACATGAGATTTTACTTTTCTTCTTAAAGCGTCCTCTATGATTTTTCCTCTTTTTTTCCCATAAAAAACTAAATATATTTTTTTCTTAATTTTAAAATATACAAATCATATTCATATTAAATTACTCATCAAATCTTTTATTATTATAAAAAAAAAAATGATATTTAAATTATACTCAATCAGTGTAAAGAACGGGCCCCAAACAAGTATACTTAAAAAGTAGACTGAATTTCAATTATAACTTCTATCTTTTTAAAAACTTTATTTTTCTAAAAACTCAATGTATCAACTAGGGTTTGTAACCGGTTGGATTTGACCTGAAATCCCCACCAGATTATGTAAAAAAAAAAGCATTACAAATTAATTGAACGTTTGATGTAACAGCTGAGTAGGGCTGAGGCATGATTTACATAAAGAAGATGATGAAGGAATGTGGGATTTTAAGAGAAGGCAACAAAGGGGACTTGCCCTTAAACGACCTCCCCACAGTCCTGCTGCTGTCTGCTTGTGGTCAAGTGAGGGACAAATTCTTTGCTAGTGGTTCAATTCAGAGACCTCGCATGCCACCAAATATTGGACCATTTGCCTTTCTTCATTGATATTTGTATAAACTAGTGAATTTTTTTTTTTTTGATAAAATAATCTCTAAAATTATATAATTTTGGATATTAAGAAGTTTTTTTGAAAAAAAAAAAACTAACCAAAAGTATATAGTTTTACTGATTATTTGTCATGCTTTTGGCACCCCTTTATAAAAATATCATTACTATATTCTTTTTGTGTAACACCCCGCCAGAGGTAAGATGCTACCGGCAGGAGACAATATTGACTCATCTCCATAAGTCTCTGAATTAACCGAAAATTCGGCATGATATATCATAAAACTGGACAACCTGGATCACAGTCCAGCATCAAAGGGAATCTAAAAAGACATCAAACAAATAAAAGGACTTCAGGTCCACGCAAATCTCATCAAAATCATATCTAAGGGCTCCTTCCACATCATCTATCAACACTCAAGGGCTCTATGCCCATCACATCATAAACAATTAAAACGTTTACTTAATATATATACAAACAGCGTGCTCAACACGACAAATAAGCAATAACCAAATATCCTAAACTTTTTAAACTCTTTTACTGTAAACAAAAATCAATTTCAAAATCCATCCTCGTAAATCCATATCGAGCATCCAGCATAACTCACTGGACGAAACATAAACAAGTGCCCAATGCCCGAATCGCACGCACATATCGGACAATGAACATAAAACATAAAATCATGAAGCACAGTGACAGAAACATATCATATCGTATAATATCATAAACAATGACGAAATGCATCAAAATCAAAATGTAGCTATTTTGAAATCATTTCCCCCCCTCAAAACATAAATATGTGTAATCGAAAATAAATATTTAATGCAAATTTTCAAAATACATAGCAATCGTCCACTGTTTAGTCACGCACATAGCCTGGATAGTGGGCCAGCCATTTTCTGATGGTCTAGACCCCATAACAAGCGCCCCGGCCAAGCCGACACGAAACATATACAAGTATCACGGAGGGTCAAAACATAAAATTAACAAGCACCGTGATAGAAACAGATTTTCAAGTGTCTCGGCGAAAATAAGTTTTACAGTTTAAGAACATCAAAATTATTTTCGAGCACCGAGACAGAAATATATTATCAAGCACCTCGATGGAAACATATCGATAAATCAAAAAAAAATATGAAAACGTTAATCAAGCATCGAGGCGGAAATATTTTCTTTATCCTTTATAATCAAAATCAAAACCTCTGAAAACTTTCTTTCTTTCTTCTTTCCTTTCATTTTTCTTTTCAAAACACTTTTATGCCAAAAATCAAATACCAAGTTTTCAAAACATGATTCAAAATATCAGTTCATAATTCAGACTATCAACGTCATAGAATCTCTCGTACCTCAGAACATATTGAATTCACATTACTTACTTATACATATACCTATATAATCCACATACGTTAACTTTATACACCTATACACATACATATATTCATAGTACACAAACATATACAGACAATTACACCTATACACATACATATATTCATAGTACACAAACATATACATACAATTCAAATCACGTATATCATTCAAAACATAATATATTATACAATATACCAAACCTATACCTTACAAACATGAGACCTATATGATCTATACATAACAGAAAACTTACTCAGATGATCAGATACCTTGTAGCTGCAGTCACCGACGACCTAACCTCTGCTCTGATATCACAACCATAACACCCCACTAGAGGTAGGATGCTACCGGCAAGAGACATGATTGACCTATCTCCATAGGCCTATGAATTTATCAAAAATTCGACATGATGTATCTTAAAACTGGACAACCTAGATCACAGTCCAACATCAAAGGGAATCTAAGAAGACATCAAACAAACAAAAGAACTTCAGGTCCACACAAATCTCATCAAAATCATATCCTAAGGCTCTGCCCACATCATCTATCAACACTCAAGGGCTCTGTGCCCACCATATCATAAACAATTAAAACGTTTACTTAATATATATACAAACAACGTGCTCATCATGACAAATAAGCAATAACCAAATATCCTAAACTTCTTAAACTTCTCCCAAGACACTTGCGAGGGTGACTGCCACTTGGGTGATCCGCGTCTCGAGCATGACTTCCAAAGCTGAAGTGGTAAACTAGCAAACTGGTTTGGTGTGAGTTTTTAAAAACTCAGTAAGTAACCATGCTACTATAAACAAACAAGTCAAACATATCAACAGATTAACATAATTATTAAATTATTATAAGTTCAGATTTACCAACTTTTATTATCTTTTATACTTTACCATGATAAATTTTCAAATCTACATATTCACATATATGTCAATATATTAGCCAAACATTCAAATAACACAAAGCATCGATCTGAACATAAAAAACAAGTCGTTTTACATCGAATCCATTTCCATTATATGTGACGTGGAGTCAGACTTATTATACTTTATTACGATTAAGCATCTTTGAAATATCATCAAATTGATGAAACAATCACACTTCTTTCAATTCAAACATACTTCTCTTATATACATGCAAATACAATATTGTAATTCTTATACATATACATACATACTATTACAACTTGGCAAACACGCTTTATAAACTCTGATATTCTCATCGGTTTCAAATCATCCATTCATTTCACATAAGCATACACGATCCATACATAACACGAGTTCTATCATACACATACACACAAAAACATTTACGGACATCAAACAACCAACCACGAAGCACACACAACAACCGATACATCAAAGATCACATCATTCAACAACAAACATACGGCTGACTTACACACACAATGCTCGTACGAGACTCATTACCTATTTTAGAATAGGTATGAGATGAATTTCGTCCGAACGAATTCCTAACCAGCTCGACTACTACACCACGAATCATCTAATCAAACATACACACAGTCGTTCACACCATATAACATAAACTCATCACACGACTTTTCATACACAAGTACATACACGACAAATAATCCAAACATCATTCAAATACTCATATACATATATATATTTCAAACATACGACTATAAACCTTATTACGAAATTAAATCTCTTATCTCTCACAGTCCTCACATCTCTTCATTTATCGATCAATCATATTCTTTACCTATTAGTCAATATTCACCATTCATATACGTATCCAATCAATTATGAACTTCCATCCATCGGAAAAGACTTAGCCTATACAAACCCAACCTCTATACTATTAGATCATATGCATTAGTCATTAATAAACTTATTCCAATAACACACATCTACACGTAGAAATATAAATTTAGAAATCAGGACTTATTTCATTTGCCGATCTACCATACATAAATTATTCATGGCATATCATCATATACCAATACAAATACGTTCATCAATACTTATACATATACTTTTTCATTTACGTATACATATATGTGCCATTATATATTCATACACTTACATAAACACATGCATATAGACATTGAGCTCGTCAATTACTTCACTTTATTGCATAGCAATAACAAAAAATACATACTTGTGGTGGTCGATTACTTAACCATATATAGTCTCGCACTTCTTTCTCAATATCATATCTAATATATTTTCGTCTTAACCTAAACACTTCAATCATATATATATATATATATATATATTATATATATATATAAACATAAATCAACTTTCAAGTATTCATCGCATGGGTTACTTACCTGGCTTCGCGAGCACTCTAGGTCCTAGTCACATCTGTCAAAACAAATGGCGAAATACCGTTAGAAACATGACTTGCGGAGTTCTCAATTAAACTACGATAAAATCCCGGATCTTTCCGAAACAACCAAATCAAGTCCGTTTTCAACACTTTCAGTTCAGTTACTCTTAAAAAAAATCATTACAAACTATTCCTAATCACTAATTCACTTAAATCCCAGGTTTACGCATTTTTAGAAAATTTTCCGAAAAAATTTCCGCAAACTCTACGGAAGGGTCCCGAACCCTCCGAACCTACCCGATTTTATCCGAATATGTTTGTAATATCATAAATAACTCATAACTATTGTTAAAATCAAAACACATCATTCTACACAAAAATCCACTTTTATCGGAAACTTATATATTCTATCGGATCGATCAAACTCGTTCCGTTTTCACTCGGATTCTACCAAATACACATATTCAATATACTAATACTCAATCAATTCAATTTATATCATTACGCTACTCTACAAAGCCACTAGATACATCCGATTATTTAGCGAAAAACTTGAAATTAGTGAATTTTTACCGGGAGGTCTTATCGAGATTTCGAGGGCATATACGGACTCCAAACGATCCCACGAACGCGCTGGAATCGACGGATTCCGATCAGAGCTACTGTTCACCATGGGTCACTCTTCATCCAAATCTTCCTCCCTCATTTTCACGTGCAACCGAGCACGGATCGAAAAAATCATCACCGCCAACTTGTAGTATTCTCTAAGAGCTTCGATTTGGCAGGTGGCTCGGGCCGTGAAACTAAGCGACGAGCCGAGATCGACAAAACCCACCACGCACGTCTCATTCTCTTCTGCTCGCCGTCGGCGGTGATTTAGGGCTGCCGCCGGCCACCACAAAATGGAGGGGTGGCCGACGCACCCCTCTGGCTGGCGATGGCTGGCAGGCCTCCGGTGCAACTGGTCCAAGCTTTAACGATATATGGGAATATGGGGTCGAGTTGGGTAATTTCTGAGGTTATGCATTTTATGTAATTTTGAGAAATCATTGGCATTTATCGAGAAGTTTTCGAAAATTTCATCTTGACCCCGCGAAATTTCAATACGGCCCATGTCATGGG
>SKCR01023943.1:0-48610 GCA_019454045.1 Zanthoxylum bungeanum | reverse complement strand
ATGTCATGCCCGCGAGTGTGTGGAGCAGCTCATTAGAAAATGAAAAAAATAAATTAAAAGACATATAATATTATATTAAAATTTGTGATTTTTCTTGTATATATAAGAAAATCTTAGTGACGATAACAAATTTTTAAATAAGGAGTCCAAAAGTTACTAAGATAAGAACATAATTAAAAGATTAAGGAAAATATAGACTCCAATGTATTGTATTAATGTATTGAAGTTTGTGTTTTTTTATCTTTTAATTCAGTAAAGTTTGTGTTTTTTTTAAATATTTTAATAACTTGTATACATATAACTAAATTATCAATGGAGCCCCTTACATCTCTCTTTTTGTCCCCTCTTCATTCTTAGTTTCTTACATCTAATTGCCTTAAATAATTAGAAAATTTAATTTAATCAAAACTCTTGAAAACAAATAAAACAAAATGAAAATAGAAGAGAAAAGCATGCAAATAATAATAATTATAGTAAGTTAATTAGTACTTACCAACTGTCGCAGAATGGAAAGTTGTACTTCCATCAACCACATTTCTACTTGCAGTGATGATAGTTCTAGTTCTTCCATCACCAATAAACATTATATTTTTCTTCTTCTTAGGCACCTCCACATTTTCCCTATAAACGCCAGCCTTAATCCTAATAATATACCTCTTAGTGCTTCCCTGAGGAGCCGCCGCCACAGCTTCCGCCACCCTCTTAAAGTTCCCACTCCCGTCCGCCGCCACCACAACGTTCGGCGTCACCGTCGACGACTGCAACAGTTTCCTGTCTCCCGCGGACAGCCAAACCGGCCACCCCGTCTCATCAACAACTGTACTTTGAGTCTCCCTCTCCCTCAGTTTCCTGTTGTTGTTTGTCTTCAGAATCTCATTTTCAATGTCAGTGTCAGTCATGTTCTTGATCATAGCAAGCGCATTGCTACACATCTTCTCCACATGAACCTGACCATCCAACAAAGCATCCCTTACATGCTTGTCAGCATCATCGTGGGAGAATCCATCGAGACACGTTTCTTGATTAGTCATTGCTGCGCTCATTAGGGTCTTTAGATCATCTGCATGTTGTGTCAAAGATTTCTTGTTAGGGTACTCTTGAAGATCCTCCACGGCCTCGTGTAACTCGTCAAGTGTCTCGTCAATCGTCTCGAGACAGTCGTGAAGAGCTGTCTTTTCTCGTTTAGTGAGATTCTTTCGCTTTATCAGCTTCTTAATTTTGAAGTAGTTGTGTTCGACGGTCGTGGTTGTTAAATTTAAGGACATTTCAATGACGTCCTTTTGACTTGTCACCTTTTTGGAGGCTTCAGGGACGGAGGCTATAGCCGAGAAGCATAGCTCCGGGTACCTTGTGTTGCTACAAGAGGTTTTGAGGATTGCATGATGAGACTCATTGTCGCCGGATTTTTGTCTTGAGTTGACTCCGGCGACAATGCCAATTACGGCAGCGACAAGGAGTAGGGTTGCGAAAAGGGCCAAGAATATTTTCTTTTTTTTCTTGGGAATATTGGAAATGTTTTGGTTGCTTGAATTAGAAATTTTTGTGAAAAATTCTTTCATTTTCTAGAGAAAATAAAATATGTGGAGGAGATAGTAGCTGAAGTATGGACTGTGGATGGAGAAAAAAATGAATGAAGAGTTGTATGTATATATAGAGGTTGCTTTGTTAATTAGAGAGTGAAAGTGGGATTAATTTATTAATTTATTAGTTAATTAGTTACAGCTAAGATAGTTTAATTAGTTTTTTAGGATTTATTCCTTGTTGTTTTTTCATAAATTAATGAATTGCATATCAATATTCTAGCCCATGTGAAAATGGTAGTTACTTTTGTCGTTTTTGTTGTCAATTTTTTAAATTTTATTTATTGAATAACATAATTTATTGATATTATTTGTCAATTTATTAATCTTTAGAGACCCGTTATGAAATAAAATCTCATCTAATTTGCTCTATTTTATTTAGTAAATTTGTTATTTTATGAAGCAATCCTGGAGGCAAGCACGTTACAACTTGCAATTGAAAAACTTATATGATTTTATCTACTTAATTTCAAGGATGGAATGTTTTGCCCCACAATTTGCTCAAGATAATATTATTTTAGGCATATTTCTGCATTCAAGAAATAAGCGTGGTTATTACCAATGGTGACTGGACTCCCAAATCGATAGATTTTGATGCGGAATGAAAAAATTATTTGAATCTTATTTTATTTTTATTTTTATTCAAAACAGAAAAGGTATTTCAAATATCTGATATTTTTTTAATATAGAATCCCATCCCAAAGAATAGAGATTTATAATTCGAGATTTTCTGAAAATATTAATTATTCTTATTATTATGATTATTTAATTGTGTTGTTTCCCATGCATGCTATCATATGAGTGAGCAGGTTTTGAAGTTTTTATAAAGCAGCAGCCAGAGCACAAAAGCTAATGAACATTATGAATTTTATGTATATCAATGTGCATCCTCTGACAATTACACATTGCCACTTGCCATTACGAAACAATGAAGGACCCTAAATTATATCCTTTGCAATCAATTTGTTTTTTAGGGCTTCAAATACATTGCATGGATCCTCTTTCAGCTCTTTTCCCCACAACTCGCCATCTCTGACTTGAACTCATTCCCTTAATATTTGTTCTATCTTTATCTATTCCGCATGTCAAATTAACCATAATTGTGACTCTTATTACATTGTTAATTAACACTTCGTAACACTACAAGAAAATATAAAAAAAGCGACAGATATTAATGACGGAATAATCCATTTCAAATATTCGATTATAATCAAAGTTACGAGGTTTGGGTGGTTTTAGTCGAGCTCATGAAAATAGGGCTCTAATTAATAACAATATTTTTTTTTTAAAAAAAAGTTGGGGTCCTAGAATTTGTTGTTTCAGTCATATTTCACCCTTCTCTTTCACCATTATTTATATATATCTTCTCTTCTTTTTTCTTATATTTTGGTTTTGATTACTTAAAGGAAAATAATACTGCACTCACTACAAGAAACGGATTATTTATCATCTAAAATTTTAACGTCGCCAAATATATATTTAGTGTCTTCAAAACCTTGTGATTCTAAAAGTAATAACATATTGTGTTGTAAGGATCAACGACAGTAAAAGTACAATATTTAGCGTCACCACTGTATTTTAACAATGTTTAATTACTAATTAATATTTTTCGTCTACAACAAAACAACACGGGAGATAGGGGTGATCACTGTTTCGGGTCAAACTGCAACCCGACCCGAAACGCACCGCGCGGTTTGAAAAAATAATAATAATAATTTCGGGTCAATCTCAACCGAACTGTAAATTTCAGGTCGGTGTGCGGTTTTGACCCAACCGCGACCTGAACCGCCCAAAATTGCAAATTTTAACTCAAACCGCGACCCGAACCGCCTAAACCGCCGACCCGCGTTCAAATTAGATATTATTTTATATTTTTCTTTTTCAACCATGAAATTTAAGATATTTAATGATCATATGACAATATGCAATGTATAAATGAAAATTAGATATTTTTTCTCTTCAATTATTATGTAAAAACACACAAAATTTTCTTTAAAAAATTTATAATCCAAACCGCCGACCCAAACCGCCACAGTTTTCCTTATCAAATTTGCGTTTTCAGTTTCTAATTTCCCAAACCGCCAACCCGCGCGGTTTGAAGTGAAAAACGAAAAAATCGACCTGAACCGCACCGCGAACACCCCTAACTGGATAGGTGTTGCAGCCCCTCCCGATGTCAAATTTTTTCCAAGTCACCCATTGTACTCCAAGTAAAGGTTGGGTGGATGATGTCGTTCGAGAGTGCTATATAACTGTTCAATTATATAAATTATGCAAAATTTCAGAAATTTTCGCTAACACAAAATCTTAAAATATAGGATCGCATAGTGGGCATCAAGACACAGAACCTCACGCAGGTCAATCGGCCTTTGGCTGATGAGGAGCTTTCGCGTCAAGTATTTCAGAATACCACCTCTTACAATGTCGGGCTTGACACTCGTCGGAAGGCGACATGGGTTACTTCTCGATCGTTCGGCTCCTCAGATGAGGTCACTGTCTTGATGGAGCAATAGAAGCTGACTCAAGACCGGCTGAGCCGACTGAAGGATGAGAAGAGTGAGCACTATCGGGAGATAGCGAGATTGATGGCGCTTGTAGAGAGATCGCTCGGTCAGAGTAGTGCTACAAGATTGATCTCCACAGTTCCTCCAGACCCGTCAGATGCGACACCTATCTCAATCGATCGTCATACATGATTTTGTTAATATAACAAAGATTTTATTTTTTATATATAATAATTAATGTATTTTTATTTTTTTAAAGATGTTAAAAATAAAATATTATTAATATATATGTTAATAATATTTTTTTAAAATAAAATTTTTTAAAAATTAGCATCGCCAAGGTGCAACGCTAAATGACTTACTTTCGCGTCAACAGAGCAAATTTCGACGCTAAATGTATTAGATATTTAGGGACGCCACATATATTTGTCGCTGAAAGATAATGAGATTTAACGTCGCATGTTCTTATTGACATTGAGTTATACGATTTATGCACCGTCTATTATGGATTTTGGCGACGTAGAAATATATATTGAGTGTCGTCATATATTTTTCGACACTAAAATATTTCATCGACTAGCCTTTAGCATCCATTATCCGCGTCATTTTTTTTACGCTAAAAGATTTAGCGTCCATTTTGACGACATTAAAAAATTGAATTCCTGTAATGACTTGTTATTTTTTATTTCTCTGTTTTTAAACAAGAAACAAGAAAACGCTAATTAAGCAAGTAAATAATTTCAATTTTTTAACAAGAATTGAGGATTCTTGACAGCGATTTATGTTGCATAATGGTTAATATTGGGTACATATGTGCATAATAGGTTGCTATTTATCACCCACAATAGGTGTGGTTGTTGGGACGGATGTGAACCTCTAGGATCAGATCGATACCACACGCAGCGGAAATTGGTCTAACCCATGGATATATAGCATGAGTGTATTTTTAAAATAATTTAATAGAATTCTATATTCTATTACAAGTCTATATATAAAAAAAAAAATCAAGGACGAATCAAAGTTCGGAAACTTGAAAATAAGGCAAAACAACTTTCAGCACAAACTACATTGTGCGTGAACAGTGCGCGCGCACTATTTATGTGTGGACAGTGCTGAATGTTTTTTTCCTTTAGGCACAACTCTCATTCGAGAGAGCTGGAATGAGAGCTAATCTTTAGGTTATTTAACCCAATACATTTCCAATCTTTACAAAATAATTTCAAACATATGTTATAGAATAATCATAGATGTATTTTATATATATACACACACACACACATTACTTTGAATTAAAATACAAACCAAATTAGAATCCCATAAATAAGTGACTCATGAACAATTTTATGTCACTTAAAGGTGGTCAAGTGATTTTAGAGTGGTAGTCATAGTACCAAACTTTCATTTAGAGTTCCAAACTCTAATTTTTTTATTTCGTGTCCAACATGAACATATTTAACTCAATCACAATCATATTGTGTTTATACTTCCAAAGCATATATAAACAACTTATTAACTTAATTTCAACTTCAAGTTATGTTATTATGTATCCAACACATAATATATTATTATATGCTTCACTAATGATAATAACTCACTTATGACAAATATAACTTTAAAGAAGATCAAACTTACCTAGTAAGCTTTAATCTAATATAAAATATTATTCTCCTTATTGAAAATGTAGAGAACTTTCAAAGCTTCTCTCACAATTATTTTTGTTAGCTTAATCTTTCTTATATTTTGCCTTATGTTTGCTTAATCAAAAACTTACTCAAGCTTGCCTTTTATAATCAAGCTTGTGTAATTTTAATTAATAAAAGTTCTAATCAAATTTTAGGTGTGTTTAATCTAATTTGTCAAAATATGCATGGTACGTGTAACTAATCAACTTTGTCTACCACTTTGATTTAATCTAATTAAACCTATACAAAATTTAACCACTTGATTAGTTTATTGTCTACCACTTTGATTTAATCTAATTAAACAAAATACACATATTATTAAATATTTTATAATTACCAAAATATCATTCAATGTTAAAGATATGTTTGAAATTACAACAAAATCCTTATATGATTTTGGATTACTCTAATTAATCACAATAGATCAAGTAAATAATTAATGTTATCAAATAATATATTAAATACTTTGATTGATAATTATAATATCAAATATTATTTATTATCAAACATCATCGGCTAAAAAAGTGCTCAGCGAGTACACTTTATATTGTGGGACTCTCTAAGCTCAGACATGTTCGCTGTATAAGCTTAGCTCATATGTACGCAATTCGGCCACCTCTGAATTTGCAAAGAACACGAACGGCATTTCTTAACTATATAAGTCAATGTCATCACATATATTTAACAATCCCTCCGTCGTAGACTATCGAGTTGTGCTTATGAAACATAGATTACACCATCAAGTTTTCAAAACGCACATCTCATATTGCCGACATGTCAATGATTCTTTACAAATAATCAGAATATCATTTCTAATATATATGCGATCAACCATAGGTGATCGGCTTTGACCAAAGTCTTAAAACTGTGACTCACTAATATATATATATATACCTTAATTCCTTATGGTACACATATAGGTCGACATATTCTATCTTGATACACACTTAATTAACGAATGCATCGGTCCACGCCCAACGAACATCTAGCGGTCATACCATGAAAGGCATGTGACATATATGGCATCAAAGTGTAGAGGATCACATACAAAATTAAAGATATCATATAGTCAATGGATTACATATGTTACTCGACTCGAGTAGATTTCTATTGACGGTGGTGTGTACTTCTAACTATTATGAATTACTTGTGAGTCACTCAGTATTCGCTCCAACAAATATCTACATGTCTATATGAGCTTCCTTACTTATGGTACATTGGGATAAACCATTGGAACTTCAATTTCAATATACGACATGTGCTAGTCATTTAGGTTATAAGAATTCGACCGTATTCCAAAACCAACTACTATGAATATTTATTTTAAAAATAATATATAATAATATTACTATTTCAATATCGAACCATCCAGTAACCATTATTACTATATGATTATTCTAAGGTCGATGTCACTTTCAGCATATTTATATATCAAACTTATATGTATTATGACATAATAATTACCATAAACAATGTTGAAATGAAAATATAGTTATTTTATAAATATATAATATAATATAATATACAATATATTATTCGGATTGAGGTTTCAAACACCAACTCCAACAGTGGCTTGGTGGCAAAGAACTTAGGATTTTGTTGACAAGTCCTAAGTTCAAGTACATGAGGTGTATTTCTTGTAATAGTTTGAGGTATATGAGAGTTTACATACTCCACTTAAGTCGGGATAAGGTGATTTGACTACGGCATTATATTAACTATAAAGATTTATTTAATGTGACTTAAATTTGGCTTAATACTATATCTTAATTCCCTTTGTAAAGCCAATAAATGAATTTCTAATTTCCAAAATAAAGTAATTAATTTACAAAAGTAAACAAGTAAAGTAATGTTAATTTATATGAAATCTTTTTTCTTTATCGGGCATTGGATACCTTGCTCACAGCAGGAGGTCAGCTCGAAATATGCTTTTAAAATTCTTAGCATCAAATTATAAGAATAAAGGAAAAAGCCAATGAGATATGGGAAGAAAATCTTACAGCATGGTTAGTAAAGATTATTAGATTATATGCCCTCAACTTTTTTTTAATTAAAACAAAATAATTAGAAGCATAAAGAGAAAAATAAACAATGTATAAAGAAGAACAATGATATTAATTAGCTAATTTTATTTTATTTTTTTTTTTTTATAAAAATCAGTATTCGATATTGGTTTAGTTTTTTTCTTTTTTATTATTATTTTTAAATATAGTCAATTAAAGTGACTTGGTTTTGTTAGCAAATGAAGCCGCCTCTGTGTCCCCTCATACATATCCACTTGAGCATTCAACAATGAGCCAAAAAACTTTACATCATTGATTCTAAAGCAATTACTGCCTCCTATCTAATATTAGAAAAAATAAATAAAAGAACAAAAAGATGAGCATCGCTTTGTTTTGTTTTTTTTTTAAACGGTGGAAATCTCACCGTTAAATTATCTGATCTGAATTTAAATAAATATATAAAAATTTTGAATGTCGTGTTCTTATAATAAATACATTCATAAATTCGAATTTAAGACTTGACAACTAAATTCTAAATCTGAAATATCGCTTTGCATTTGATTAATAATATGTTTTTTAATTTTCACTTCTTCAACATCATGGCAAATATTTTAAAAGCCCATTTGGGTCAATTACTGCTCGGGGACTAATTAAATATATATATATAAATAAAAAGTAATGACATCCAGCAAATCTTTGCAAGAAAAGCAATATAATTATGGACTCGTTTACTTGGATTTGTAAGCACCTGAATAGACTAAAAAACTTTACAAATTATCCACATTTCGCATGTACAAAATATTTAAGCTGTTCATTGCAATTATTAATTATTAAAATACGAAGAACACTTGTGGTTCAAATTAACAAATTTTATCAGAATTTAAAACTTTAAGAATATATTATTTCTGAGTTGTCGTTATTAGGGTCTGTTTTTCTTTTCAATATAAATTGCTTCAACACTAGGTAATCCTCCCCCAGCTTCTTCTTTGATAACATTTTGTTTAAAATTTCATTTTATATATCGAAGGAGATCCAAAAATATTTAAATTGATAGGATCATAAATCATAAAAAAGATAATAATATTATATAATTTATATAATCGATCTCATTTAATAAAAAAATACTTTTATCTAGCTGGATAACTAAATAGGCATGCTCCAAATTAATTTGTTTGATATTTTATCACACAATAAAATCATTATTAGTCAAAGCAACTTTTGTTTAATAAACGCAAATATTCAGAGTTTTATTGTCTGCTTGGAAATATTATCGAAATTTGTGCCGCTACTAATATTGGCATCAAATTCGGTATTTATAATTTTTTATTATGCATATATGTATAATAATAAAAAATTTAAATTCAAAAATTTAAAAAAAAAATTATTTAATAAATTTCAATTACAATTTATTAAAAAAAAAACTCAATAAAAAATATAAACTTAGCATCAAATATAAGTTCACTAGACTCATTATGCTATTCTAATTTACAATTAAATATGAAATAGTCATTGGTTGGTGCTTCAAACCTGTATACATTAATTTCTCTCTAACCGTAAATCACGGTCAGTTGATTATTCTAAGCATCAATTTCAAAATAAATTATATATTAATAATTATATAATTTTTTAATTTTAGACCGTTGGATCTACTCACATGCTACAAATGACTTCCAGATAAGAGGCTTATTAATTCCTTCTTCCTTTTACTTTTTTATTTTTTTTATTTTTTCCTCAATTATTATTTAGAGGATAATATAGTTTAAATAAAATATTATGTAAATATGGCATTACTCCATTTTTTAATCACAATTTGAATTTTAGTAAGTTGAAAAATCGAACCAACCAATTATGAAGGTCACTTAGATTCACGTTCTTTAGCTAATCATGTTTTGTTTAGTTCCCAACAAATAATAGATACGTTACATTTGGCTTGGTTTCATATTCATAACTGCTTCTAATTATATTCGGATATATATCTTACCAAACTACAATTACAATATTATTATTATTATTATTATTATTACAAAACTTGTTGTAACGTATTATACGTATATCGTCATCAAGAAACGTGACTTGGTGGTACAGGGTTTATGATTTGATCTTGAAGTTTTGGGTTCGAATTCAGAGAGTGCGTTTATTGTAAGAGTCTGTGACAGTCATAGATTCTACTTGCTCCGCTTAATCCGAAAATGAGTGATTTGACGGCGGAATTTTCAACGATTCCCAAAGAAAAAAAGTATAATACGTATATCATTTGATTTTTTTTAATGCAAACTTTGGTTGTTATTAGTTAATTTTAACAAATATTGCCAGCTCGTCAGTAGTTTTATATATATATATCCAAAAAAATGAAAACTATATATATTTTTTTATTTGTTAGTGTTTTTGGAGTTTATATTATTTTATCATTTAATAGGATATCCTCATGAATGAATATATCGTCATGCGTATAACAATCCAATAATTTATTACCACACATGCTAAAATATTAAAAAACAACTAAAAAAATAGATATATATATATATATATATATATATATTTGACTAACTAAAAAAATAGATATTAAATTATATATATCATTTATTAATTTATTAATTTATTAATGAAATAGGTTATCCGTACCGTACCTCATGAAATAATTATTTAATTTCCATAGCATACTTCATGGGCCCCATTAAATATTGGATGAGGCCTACATTATTGACCATACCTTTAGGGTAGATCCTATATAGCAGCCCACACCTATCTAGTATAGCAGCTCGTTTTTTAGACACCTATTTTAAGATGTAGGGGGTGTACGGATCGACAGGATTATAACAGAATTTGTATTTATAATTATTCAATTTTTAAAAAAAAAATTGTACGATTTTTTTATTTAAAAAAATTATAGTTATTTTTAATTATCAGTTTCAGTTCGACACAAATTTTTTTTTTCATTTTTAATAATAATTTAATAATATTAATTGAATCTAATATTTACATATATATTTTTTAATATTTTAACTATTATAATCATCACAATTATACCAATATAAGTTTTTCATAAGATATAATCATCATTTAAATTATTTAAAAATTAAATGTAGGAAAATAATAAGATTAATAATCAAAGCAAAAAATTATAAATGTTTCATGAAATTAATCATCACTAAACACTAAATAAATTAAATAATATAACAAATATAATTATAAAATATCAACATAATATAACTAGATTTAAATAAATAAATAATTTAAATTATTCAATTAATTAAGTTCGGTTTGGTTCGGTTCGATTTTTAATAAAAATATAGTACAATTATTTTTTAAAATAAAAAAATTATTATTTCGGTTCAATTTTTTTTCGGATCGATTCAATTTGTGAGTTTCAATTATTTTTCTAGCTACCCCTACTAAGATGTTTCAAATCACTCTTAAAGTGAGAGCTTGAGAGTGACCAGGAAACATATTAGTGACGATCAAATATTATATTGTTTAAAGGGGTGTAGAGAGGAATTTAATGGTTAAAATAATCCTAACCATTAATATAATCACCCTAAAAAAGGTAATCAAGCATTAAAAAAAGAAAATAAATGAATCAATAGTATTTTTCCACAATGTTTCAACTTTTCCTTTAATAATGAACAGCCTATTTCAATACATGCTGTTAATAGCAAATATTGATGAACTACCTAAAAAGGAATCTATCTTTAAAGATTGTAGCCAATGTACAAGGCTTCGGTTAAAAGTAAACTTAATAAATAACAATGACAATAATAAATAAATAAATAGATAAACTAAAGGGCAAAATTGATATTTCCATACTAGAGGAGCAATGGGCCTAAAGTGTACTTGTTTTTATTTAATGGGCTTCATTTTCTACTAAAACGAGGCAGATTGAACATCCCGGCCCAATATCAAAACGTTGTCGTTCGAATTTGGATGCAAAATACAAGCAGCCAAGTGGCAATTAGCACTTCTCCTCTCTCTTCTTTCTTTGCGCGCCTAGGTTTTCTTAACTGAAACAGCCACAGAGATAC
Organism: Zanthoxylum bungeanum; assembly: GCA_019454045.1. Lineage (NCBI taxonomy): Eukaryota > Viridiplantae > Streptophyta > Magnoliopsida > Sapindales > Rutaceae > Zanthoxylum > Zanthoxylum bungeanum. The sequence continues at coordinate 36,822 of SKCR01023943.1, read as the reverse complement.
GCTTGTTTTGCTTCTGATTCCGCAGATTAATTTGCATATTGAAGAAAATTTCCAATTTGGGTCAGTGATAGTTGTTTTTTAATCAAAATTTATTATTATAGTAATAATTTTCTAGGTGTTTAGTTACTTAAGTTCTACTCATCATCACTGAAAAAAAGAGAACTTTATATTTTAAGTTTTACATTAAATGAAGGTTTTAGTTGGATTTATGGGCATTTTTTTTATAATCTGTTAGTTATGACTCATGTGCAGCTATTTGTATCTACATACCTTTTTGTAACTTCAAAGTGTCGGAACAGTCTAAAATTTTCCCTAAAAAGTTAAATAATAAATATTCTTACTTGAACTACTTGATTTATAGCTTTTGTTTAAAATTGTTTTATTTTATTTAAGAAAGAATGATATTTACAGCTGTATACTCTGTGGTTGAGTTTCGATTTTTTCAAATATTTTCATATATAATTGTCATCCATATATATATATACTAGTGTATGTCCGTACCTACGGTACGGTGTTACAGAATTTAAAGAGATATTGAAATTCTGTTATTTAATTTGTTTATAATGAAATAATTTTATTTTTTAATTAAATGATTTTATTCTTTAATTTATTTGGTAGTTTTCATTTTTCATTTTTATAAAGATTCTATAATGAAATGACTATTTATCAGCCGTTAGATTATAATGAAATGATCTGAGCCGCCAATTAAGTCACATAAAGATAGCTTTTGGCTCTCTTTCCATTTGTTACACTCTCTTTCCTCCCACATCATTGTGCTTTATAATATAGATAAACACTTGAAAATTCATAATCAATCACTTGAAATTTTTCATCATTTATTAAAGTGTTCTTTTTTCCATTAGAAATTTAAAGAGTTAACTTTTCCACCTAAAGTTCAAAGAATGTTTATTTTTCCCCTATGACGTTATCAAATGACCGAAATACCCTTATGACTTTAACAAAATTCTAACGGTATTAACGTATGGGAGTAAAAGTGAACATTTTGTGAACTTCAAGTAGAAAACTGAACATTTTAAAAAATTGAGTAAAATTGAACTTTAACCTTCTTTTTCGCGTAAAATGGATAATTTCCCATAAAAAGGAATATTTTTTAAGTTTAAACGGTAAAATTGGTATTTCCATACATGAGGAGCAATGGGCCTAAAGTGGACTCGTTTTAACCTAATGAGACAGATTGGACATCCCGGCTCCATATCAAAACGTTGCCGTTCGAATTTGGATGCAATTCAAGCAACCAAGCGGCAATTGGCACTTCTCCTATCTCTTGTTTCTTTGCGCGCCTAGGTATTTTGAACTGAAACAGCCACAGTGATACGCTTGTTTTGCTTTTGATTCGACAGCTTAATATGCATATTGAAGAAAATTTACCATATGTATTAGTGATAGTTGTTTTTTAAACAAATTTTATTGCTATAATAATAACTTTCCAAGTGTTCAGTTACTTAAGCTCAGCTCATCATCAATTGAAAAAATATAACTTTATGCTTTAAGTTTTATATTTAAAGAAGATTTTAGTTTGATTTATGAGCAATTTGTTTTTGTAATCTAATTTGTTATGACTCATCTGCCGCTCTTTGTATCTAGGTAGCTTTTTTAACTTCAAAGTATTGGAACAGTCTAAAATTTCCTTAAAAATTTAAATAATCAATATTCAATATATTCTTACTTGAACTATTTTATTTATAGCTTTTGTTTAAAATTGTTTTATTTTATTTAAGAAAGAATGATATCTATGGCTGCATACTCCGTGTTTGAGGTTCGTTTTTTTCAAATATTTTCAAATATAACTGTCATTCATACATATATAAACACTTGAAAATTTAAAATTATTCACTTGAAATTTTTCAACATTTATTAAAATGTTCTTTTTTCCACCATAAATTTAAAGAGTGTTCATTTTCCCACCAAAAGTTCAAAGAATGTTCACTTTTCCACCATGACGTTATCAAATGATCGAAATACCATTATGACGTCGATAAAATTTTAATAGTATTAACGTCTTGGTGTAAAAGTGAACATTTTTTGAATTTTAGGTAGAAAACTAAATAATTTAAATTTTTTTAAGAAAAACTGAATTTTAACCATTCTTTTGGCGTAAAATGGATAATTTCCCATTAAAAAGAATAATTTTTAAGTTTAAACGCCAAAATTGTATTTCCATATACGAGGAGCAATGGACCTAAATTGGACTCGTTTTAACTTAATGGGCTTCATTTTGTACTAAAACTGAGGCAGATTGGACATCCCGGCCCAATATCAAAACGCTGCCGTTCGATTTTGGATGCAATACAAGCAGCCAAGTGACAATTGGCACTTCTCCTCTCTCCTTTCTTTGCGCGCCTCAGTTTTCTGAACTGAAACAGTCGCTGAGATACACTTGTTTTGCTTCTGATTCCACAGCTTAATATGCATATTGAAGAAAATTTCCTATATGGGTTAGTAATAATTTTTTTAACCTAATTTTATTGCTATTGTTGACGGGTGATTTTCGTTTCAGGGACAATAGCGGGATACCGCTCTCGGGACAGTCCTCCTCCAACCGTGAATTTGTTTGGTTATGGGGGACCAAAAGCCAATGTAGCAAAAGACAAGACAAACACAGAATCGACAATGGGGTTTTACGTGGTTCGGCGGAGCGAATTAAACCTACGTCCACGGGCACAAAGTGGGGAATGATTTTTTTATTATCAAACCGAGCTCGGCCGACCTGTTTTTCAGGAGGGTCTAAAGAAAACCGAGCTTCTTATCTGTATCGTTTTTACAAATAGTGCTCATTTTTCTTATAATTTTTTGATATCCCCTTACAAATGAGACTAATTTCCCTTTATATACTAAGGAAAATACAACACTATTCCCGTATCTTCATGACGTCAGCCACGTGGATCTCCGGCTAATTGACGGGCTCTCTGCCCCAACTCTGCCTCGCCGAAAGCAAACCTTCCATCTGCCTGCCTGTCACATCACTCTACTCATATACTGCCACACTCAACAATAATGATGCCAGCTTGTAAAGATCTCAATAGATGATACATGTCAGATGCAAAAGTCCAAACTATCTCGATCACAAATTAGGCCTCATGTGCACGGCCAAATCACGAGCTGAACTACCAAAACTACTTCCGACCTTACTCAGAATATCCGAGCCATAATCCTGATCTAGTAGAAAGATAGAACTGAACCGAGCTACCGGGCTACATTGGTCGGTCTTGGCTCTGATGTTGTCGGTCTCTGAGGTTTGAATCATCTTGTGTCCTCTGGTCGGCCAGATCCGGGAAACTAGGTCCGAACACCATGTCTGGCCGAGGAGTAACCAATTCCTTCTATACATTCGTCCTTCTCTATGGAGAAATCTCATCTATGCCCTTACTGTACTGTTCTAAATACTTGTTACAAAAAAACACGATCAACATGTCTCATAGTTCTCGGTTTCAACGAGTGTACGAGTTGGTACCGGGAACTACAAAATCAGAAGTGTGCTAAATCAGCCAGTGGGCGGTCGGCTGTGGGAGCCACAGAGAAAACTGCCTCGACTACCAATCGGGTCGTCCCCGGAATCTTCATGTGCTCGGTCTCCGAGAACTTCAACGTCATTGCGAATGATTCTGTGTCTGGAACCAAATACCCCACTTACCCTTCTGGTAGCCGCCCATCGGAAACCGTAAGCCATCACATCATCTTAAATGTCTGTCAAATCATCTTTAAGGTTTTATTTGGATGCGACACTTGTCGAACATTTGTGATCCTGCCGCCAAAAACCAAAACAATCAATCGTTCAAAGGGAAGCCGAAAAGTTTCCAATCTCAACCGTTCATCGCAATCTGAGCAGATAGAGCTTGAAAGCGACACGCGGTGCACATCCGAAGCCTCTATCTGATCCAACGACCAAAAATGCCCCGAGTTGTCTACAAAAACGGGAAGCTACACAATTTTCTCTCTTTTACGAAAACCAGAACTTCCAAAGTGCAAGAGATTCCTTCTTCATTGCCTGAGATCAACAAACTTCAAGACCGACTAGACCAACTGTTGATACATCTTCTCGAACAAATTAAGCTTTCTGCTCAACTCCCTTCTTTTTAATTACTAAAATCTACCACGACTGTTTGCTACTTGCGAATGTTTGTGAAAACTCGTGCTTTGTACTTTCATGTCCTTCATTTTTCTATCATGTTTATCTCTTTGTTCCATGTTGCGAACGTGTGCTTTGGGCTGGGCGTGTGATGTACAATGCATGTGTTTCTTGGTTGAGGGATGCATTATGGGATATGATGTTTGAGTTTCGGGTTTTCTATGTTTTGTGTTTAGTTTGATGTTTTTAGTAAGAGACTTGTTGTTTGTGGCCATTGCTATGACGTTTAGAGACTTTTAGGCATTAGTCTTTGGAAGTTTGAGTATCTCTTGAATTTGCGGTGCCCCAAAACTGATCACTAACTGCCCTTCTCGGACCCTTCTGTTGTTAGGATTGTCTGACGTCGAATCATCCTCGGCCAGGCCCCCTAAATCTCAACCTCATCGTGTTGAAAAAGCTTACTCCAGCTCGGGGACAGCCAGCCTAGAGGAGTTAGATACCACCCCAACCCCTTCCAAAGAAGAAAATGATACCTACCACCACCGAATTACCCGGAAAAACCCTGAATCGGGCAAATTAAATTGGTATTCCTTGGACATGGACCAGTTTTCCACCATCACGGAAGATGCTTTGGGCATACTCCGCCTCTAGTACGAGATCCCCATCAACATAGCACTTGAGGTCCTGGGCCTTGCCGAACATGCAAGTCGACCTGAATCTGGCTCTGTGGCTTTTCTCCTTTCTTTCTTCGAGTGCGGCCTGCGACTACCCATCCAGTCGTATTTCGCGAGGATGCTGGCCATGATGGAAATTGCCCATTGCAGTTAAACCTGAACAGCTGGGGATGATACTGGCCGACCTGTATGTAATTTCGCATCGGGCGGGCCTTGGAGAGCCGACCTTTGAGGAGCTACAAAGGCTATACAAGCTGAAGGCCAACCCAAAATCACACCACAGCTGGTACTACCTCTCTTCTTATGCCGACGCCCCCCACCCTCATTACAGAGCTCTCTCAGACCAACAAAAACTTCAAAGACCTCTGGTTCTGAGTCACGGGTGATTGGGGCCGATCTCGGTCTACTGGTTCCGAAGAGACAGACGTCTCAGACGTCTTCTCGGTAGGAGGTGAGGAACCGAACCCTTAGTCTCTTTTCGTAATTCTCATGAAAAATACTAACTCCTCAAAACTTTTCAGCATGTTAGAGAGATCCTACCAAAGTCAGCCATGAGGTCCGGACCATGATAAAAAAGGCCCGGAGTTTTGCTGGCCCTTGGAGGAAAATTGTCAACGATGCTGCCTTTTGTAGAATCATGCCTTATCCGGAGTGTACCTCCTCAGGCTTTAGGTCGAATAGGTATCTACCATATAACCTTCTGATAAATCCCTTGTGCCCAGCTCAAACATGAATGAAGTCATCTGTACTCATAAACTGAATATGCTATATGCCTTGTATTCTGCAGGAATGACGAAACCGGCCAAATACATAGGGCGGCTTGAAGGTCTGACCAAGAGCCCCGGTCCGGGTGAATCCGGAAGTTCTCGGAGGTGACTGACCACTTCGATTACTCCGGAGGCTAAGGGGAAAGTCAAGCTGCTGGCTCATCCGGTGGCACCTCCTCCACCTTCTCTCACAGAGGCAGCATCGAGCCCGAAGGTCCAATTATCTACTACTTCATCCAAGCCTGCGAGTAAACGTCGCTGTGTGCTCGGAGAAGAAGTAGTCGAGCTCTAGGAGGAAGAAGAAGAAGAGCAGCCTCTTACCAAGAAGTCAACTGCTTGGAGGGAGAGACGAATTGCTGAGGCTCCTCCCAAGACTAGGAAGGGAGGGGTAATGCTGGGGGTGGATGACCTTAGTGAGAAGGTCCGGGACGCGACATCCCATCTAGTATCTGCGTTCAATTTGCTGGCCGACACAGTGCCCCCCGAGCATATCCCAAAATTCGAGGACATCTCCCCCAATGAAGTGATTTCCAAATTCTCTGCCTGAATAACCGAGGAGATCATCCTTCCATGTTTTTGTTCTATGTTTTTACTTGATGATTTCTGACATTTTCTTTCTTTATTACAAGCAAGCTATGTGATGGCTCGGAATAAGGACTTGTTGATGAGCCTTATGTCCGAGGGGGGCCAGATGCAGAGACTCCAAACTCAAATTACGGAGCGGGAGGCGGAACTGGCCAGGAAGGAGGAAAAGCTGAAACAGGCTGTAGCCGAGCTGGGCAGAAAAGAGAGAGAAATCCAAATATTCGAACAGGCCGCGGCCGATGTTACTGCGTTGAACGATTCCCTCTGCAACGCCTCTGCCATTGCCAAGAAGAACATGGAGGCCGCCGAGGAGAGAGCCAAAATTCTGAGTTGGGAGGCTGCGAGCTCGGACTCTAAGCTCAAAATGGCGATCAGGGAGAGAGACCAGGCTCGGGAGGAGCTGAAAAACCGAGAGGCCCAACTGGAAGATGAGCTGGAGAACATCAAGCTTGAAGGGGTTAGTGATTGTGCCAAAATTATTCCAATGGTGATGCCCGAGGTGGACATGGGACCCGTTCACATTGCCATTCAATTATGCATATGGGAGATTTCAGAGGGCGAGGCTCGTGAACTACTTGTCATTCCTTCGGAACAGGTCCAGGATCCTGAACCCATCTCTGCCGTACCCATGTCCCCGGTTCCCGAAGAGTTACAACCTGAGGCTCATGCCCCCGCCTCTGAAATGCCTGCGAGAGAAGAAGTCGAAGCCTCTTCTGCCTCCAAGCTGAAGCCGAGATCCCTCCTGTCGAGCCTATGCCAGAAGTTCTGCCTCCCGGACCTGACCAGGAAGAACCGATTGCCCCTGTGCGGGCTGATGAATGTGGGTGACCCTAAGGGGGCCCTATGTAACAAACAATACACTTGTATTTTTGTAATAACATTTACATTTTCATTTCTCTTATTAATCTTTGAATGCTTCACTTCCTGTCTTCCATACTTAGCATAACTTCAGCTTTTATCTTGCTAACTTGCTCTTCCGAATCTGAATATGAGAAGAAGTTCTGATCCCGACCATGATGGGGATGCTCTGTCCCCGAGCCAATGATAATGATCCATTAGGTTGGACGTAACCCAACCTTATCACTTGGATCCGAGGGAATGTTACCTCCCCGGACCAAAGAGAATCCGGCCATGGGGGAATGCTCTGTCCATATGTCGATGCTGAACCTCTTGGTGGGACGTAACCCGACCTTGAGGTAGCAAATCACTTGACTCCGATGGAATGTTACCTCCCCGAACCAAAGAGAATCCGGCCATGAGGGAATACTTCGTCCCCATGCCGATGATGAACCTCTCGGTGGGACGTAATCTGATCCCGATGCAGCAAATCACTTGGATCCGAGGGAATGTTACCTCCCCAAACCAAAGAGAATCCGGCCATGGGGGAATGCTCCGTCCCCATTCCGATGATGAGCCTCTCGGTGAGACGTAACCCGACTCCGAGGTAGCGAATCACTTGGCTCTGAGGAATGTTACCTCTCCGGACCAAAGAGAATCTGGCCATGAGGGGAATGATCTGTCCTCATACCGATGATGAACCTCTCGGTGGTACGTAACCCGACCCCGATGCAGCAAATCACTTGGCTCCGAGGGAATGTTACCTCCCGGGACCAAAGAGAATCCGACCATGGGGGAATGCTCCGTCCCCATGCTGACGATGAACCTCTCGGTGAGACATAAACCGACCTCGAGGTAGTGGAACAAACAGCGTCAGCGGAACGAATCCAGCCCCGAGCTGGTGGAACAGATAGCATCGGTGGAACGAATCCAGCCCCGAGCTGGTGGAACATATGAGTGTGGACAACAGGACCTGGGCGACGCCGTTCCTAGGCTCGCGGCCTAGTTTGGGAAGTACTAAATAACATGGAGTCGCCACCCGGTGTGAACCGGGACAAAGATTTAAGGCCGCACTCACCCCTCGCAAGGGAAGACCTCAAACCGTTGGGTTCGGAATGGTCCCTTACTTATGTCACTTGTAATGAAAGGATTTATGTAATAATTTAATCAAGCTTAAGTAACAATTATTTCCAAGAGTATCATGCTTCTAAATTCTCATATGCAAATAAAAACTTATGTACGCATTTCACATATATCTCACATTTAAAATTGCATGCTTAACATATATCAAGATAGCAACGAACATACAACTTTATTTGCATATCACATTCAGGAAAGCACAAGCACACACATTAACCATACAAGCACACATATGGGCATTTTTCCAAGCGGCACGTGGAATTGTAGCCCAAGTACAGACCGCACTACCGTCCACTCGGAATCGGCTACGGAATTTACGTCTGAGTTTCCATCCGATATACCGCAAGAAATAATACTCAAATGTTATCATGACACAAGCATATGAATCAACATATTTGCATTTATACATGTGGAGATAGCTACTAGGAAAACTATGCATGAAATCTAATGAAGATGACTCAGTTCAGTGTGTGCGCGTTCGTGTAGCGTTCGTAAACGCGTTCGAACGGAAATGAAACAGAATGATCACGTTCGAGTAGCGTTCGTAAACGCGTTCGAACGGAAATGAAACAGAATGCTCACGTTCGAGTAGCGTTCGTAAACGCGTTCGAACGGAAATGAGACCTGATGCATGATAAGGCAAAAATGCATGCGCGTTCGAGTTGCGTTCGTAAACGCGTTCGAACGGGAACAGACCTGATGCATGAAATGAGACACAATACATAAACAACAAAATAAAGGGGGGCGCGGCGAAGTACTGTCGTAAAGGTGGCCTTTTGGGGCTCTTGATCTCTCAAAGAGAGGACCTTTAGACCATCATACTAAGCCCATGCGCATCACGTCACATCATGCATACAGACATAAAGACAATCATACTATTCTAAGTATGTCCGATTGAACGTGTCTTGCATCCAACGAACACACATCAACCGGCGCGGCGAAGTAGTGTCACAAAGGTGGCCTTTTCGGCTCTTTGTCTCCCAAATGGAGGACCTTTGGACTAACTCACTAAGCCCATGCGCTTGATTGAATCATGCGTAAATAAACAACATATTGATAAGAGTAAAGAAAACTAAATAAACAAAAACAACACAAAACAAAAGAAAGATGGTGCCGTTACCCAAGCGGTACGTGGAGTTGTGGCCCGAGTACAGATCATATTACCGTCCATTCGGAATCGGCTATGAAATTTATGTCCGGGTTTCCATCCGATATACCGCGAGAGTTGACACATCTCTCATTCACCCAATACCCACAACATATTACATCTCATAATTCATGCATATTTATCTACTCAAAGACCACAACATGCATCCATAAACGACTCTCATGCGAATAGAATTCAATAATAATAAAAAAACGGATATAAACAAATGAAAAGGTACCCTCAGGTCTAACCTTTTAAATCACCTCTCGGATGTACGGTACACGATCGTCGGAAGGGTGGATGCTCCGCAACTCTCCCGGTTCACTGGTTCACTGTTCTCGTTCGTTGTCTTTACTGTTTGGAGTCGTCGTTCTCCGTCTTTTGCTATTGTTTCCTTGTGGTTTCGCTTGCCGTTTCCTCTTTATCTTTGCTTACGTTTTTGGGTGTCTTCTTCCTGTAATTTTTATGTGTGTGTGTATGAGTTAGGGGCTAGCTAGCTAAGGTTGAGAAGGTTGGTGAAGGGTTCTTTTTATAGGCAAAGGGTTAGGTTTGACAAGAAAGGAATTTGATTTGGTTTGGTTAAGGGAAGTCAAGAGATTTGATTTGGTTTGGTTAAGGGAAGTCAAAGATTGAGAGGGGGACAAATCTTGGCTAGATAGGGAAGGTTGGATATTTGATTGGCTTGGATACAATATTTTAAGTTTGGGAATAATCTTATTAGATTGGGAATATAATTGGTTGATTGATTTTAATTAGGCATAATTATATTTTGATTTAGTATGTGATTTGTTTAATTTAGGCATGATTTTAGTTTAAGTTGGTAATGTTTATTTTTGTTTGGTATATGTTTTATTTAATCATTTAATTAATTTAGTTATTATATTATTTAGTTAATGTTTTAATTAATATTTATTTATTTAAATTGGGATGTGTTTTATGGGCTTTGGGGGGCTAAATGGGCTGGATGTGAGGCTAGCAGCAAAACCAGAATTACCGACACCGTTCGAACGCTTCCTCGAACGCGGCACGAACGCCCGCAATCCGTTTGACGTTCGAACGTAAACACGAACGCAGCACGAACGAAAACAATGAACCTTGTTTATTCTGAATTTCCCCTTCCGATGTCCGTTTCCCGTGACCTCCGTGACTTAAAAGGTAGTGTCTCCAAAATGAGACTCATCATAGGGACTTATGTGTAAAAATGCAGTGCCTACAGTTGCCCCCACTTTGATGGGACTTGTGTAATGTGCAACAGTGACAATCCTATCAAAGTTATGCAATGCATTTCTACTTACCTGGCTCGCCAGCTGCCACTTGACTTACCATGTGTTGAGTTGCGTTGATTTGGTGGTGAGGTGCTGCGACCCCTGGTTCATTCTCGAACCGTGCTCCATTTTTAGAGTGTCATTCTCGGCCTGTTCCTTCCTGAATTGTATTGAGATGAGGCTTTATTCCTCCCGAGCTTTATTCCCGAACTGTTGAGATGAGGCTTTATTCCTCCGAGCTTTATTCCCGAACTGCTTACTGTGTAGAGATAGTGCTTTATTCCATGATTGTTTGGACTGTGGGCTTTATTCCCGAACTGTATTGAGATGAGGCTATATTCCTCTGTACTTTGTTCCCGAACTGTTGCGATGAGGCTATATTCCTCCTGAGCTTTATTCTCGAAATGTTGAGATGAGGCTTTATTCCTCCCGAGCTTTATTCCCGAACTACTGACTGTGTAGAGATAGGGCTTCATTCTATGATTGTTTGGACTGTGGGCTTTATTCCCGAACTGTATTGAGATGAGGCTATATTCCTCTGTACTTTGTTCCCGAACTGTTGCGATGAGGCTTTATTCCTCCCGAGTTTTATTCTCGAACTGTTGAGATGAGGCTTTATTCCTCCCGAGCTTTATTCCCGAACTGTTGAGATGAGGCTTTATTCCTCCCGAGCTTTATTCTCGAACTGTTGAGATGAGGCTCTATTCCTCCCGAGCTTTATTCCCGAACTGTACTGACATGAGGCTTTCTTCCCCTTGAGCTTTGTTCTCAAACTATACTGATATGAGGCTTTCTTCCCCTTGAGCTTTGTTCTCAAACTATACTGATATGAGGCTTTCATTTCCTTGGGCTTTGTTCCCGAACTGTGTTGATATGAGGTTTTATTCCCCTGGGCTTTATTCTCGAACTGTACTGACATGAGGCTTTCTTCCCCTTGAGCTTTGTTCTTGAACTGTATTGAATGCATGTTTTTTTTTCTGAACTGAACTGAATGTGGGTTTTCTTCCTGAACTGAACTGAATGTAGGCTTTCTTCCTGAACTGTATTGAGTGTGGGCTTTATTCCAGAACTGAACTGAATGTAGGCTTTCTTCCTGAACTGTATTGAGTGTGGGCTTTCTTCCTGAACTGTATTGAGTGTAGGCTTTCTTCCTGAACTGTGTTGAGTGTGGGCTTTATTCCCGAACTGAACTGAATGTAGGCTTTCTTCCTGAACTGTATTGAGTGTGGGCTTTATTCTCTGATCTGAGCTGACTGTGGCTTTCTTCCCCTGAACTGATATGGGCCTTGCCCCAAGACTGATACTGATATGGGCCTTGCCCCCAGAATGCCATACCCGGCAGAAACTGATGCTGAAGTGGGTCTTGCCCCCAGACTGATACTTATATGGGCCTCGCCCCCAGGCTGATACAGTGCTGTCTCTGTTTCTGATTGGCTTGTCTTTACCGCTTTCTCTATTTCGCTTCAAAACCTGTGAACACAAAACAAACACAAAACACAAAAAGAATGCAAAATATGTTACGTGTATGCATGCATGCGTGAATGAGTTTCCTATCCCGTTGGGTTAGGTCTTCTGTCAATTCCATTGATGACCATTCTTCTCTTGGGGAAAGTACCATTTCCACCTGTCTTCACTGATTTGTTCTAGGAACCCGTTTCTTTCCAAGTCTAACCGTCCCACTGTCTCCATTTCCCAATTCCTGAATGGCTAACTTATCTTTTCTGCTTGCTTCTTTTGAGGATTCCCTACGTTCTGAGTATCACATTACCAAGATTGAACACACTCATGTTGTAAGTTTGAAAGTAATAGTCTTAGGCAGATAAGTGAAATGATCGCCTTTATTATTGTTGAGGAGGAAACGTTCGAACAAAATCAATGTCTTTATTAAAAGTGCAAGATAAACTAGGAGAAACAACAGTGCCTTCTTCTTCAGCCCATTTCTTCACCATTGTTATCCCTTATTCCTATGAAGCTGAGTGGTTGAGAGTTTGGAGGACAAGGTTTCGGGTAGGCCAGAGTGATCATGTAGTGGGCAGAGGATTTCTGTGTGCGTTGGGTTTTTCTTTCTCTGGGTCGGGTATTGTATGGGCATCGATGAGGTTTTGGATTTCATGTCTGAGGCGGGCGCAGTTGTCGGTGTCATGGCCCTTTTTCTTGGTGGAAGTGACAGTATAAGTTTAAGTTCATGTGAGGTGGCACAGGATTTGGAATGGGCCTAGGTCCAAAGGTTTTAAGAGTCCATGCGCCTTCAGCTTTTCGAATACCTTTGAAAGAGGCTTACCAAGGTTAGAAAATCGTCTGTTCTTAATGGCAGTGACTTCAGCAGTAGCAGGCATAGTCCCTGAATGTCCCCCAATATTCCTTCTGTTCTGTCCATAAAACTTTCTGTTCTCGGCTTCCTCCTCCTCAATATCCATAACTGTCTCCCTCAGCTGTCGAAAATCAGTAATCATCGAAGTCATTCTCCTCAGTTTGCCGTAAATAGAGGGCTTGGTGCCCTTGACGATCATTTGGATCTGGTCCTTTTCTGAGGGTCGGGTTTGCATCTTCAGAAGCTGGCTCCTCCAGCGGTCTACATACTCTTTGAAACTTTCCTATGGGTTCTGCTTAGTGTTCTCCAAATCACGGAGTGACAAGTCAATCTCCAAGTCTGTAACATACTGCTTCAGAAAAGCATCAGCTAGTTCCTTCCAATCTTCCTTAACCTTCTTTTCAAGGCTATGATACCAAACCACAGGTGCTCCCTCGAGTGACATCCCAAACATCTTTTGGACTTGGCGCTGTGATAGGCCCATTGAACTCATGACTGAGACATATTGCTGCAGATGGACCCTCGGGTCTCCGTTCCCATTAAACTTGGCCATGTCCGGCATTTTAAACTGAGCTGGCAGCTGTTCTCCGAACGTCATTGCCTAATCTAACAACTCCTTCATTTTTACCCCTCATTTTACGGGTAACTGTTTCAACCTGATCACGAAGCTTTTACAATTCTGCCTGAGACCCAATCACTCTGCCTGTTGCATATTCTGCCATGTCATCATCAACAGTGGGGACATCATCCCCTAACCCATTCGGAGGCTCCTCACGCCTTACATTCTCAGAATCTCCCCCGGCACGGGGCACAGCCATATTTGTCATGGCATTAGTCAAGGCTTGCAACTGTTCAGTAATCTTGGCGAAGCCATTTTCCAACTGATCTATCCGGGATACCTCAGTATCTGATTCACTCATGTCTGTTCTCGGTATTTTGGTGAGTCTTCCCTTTTTTCTAACCCAACGGGAATCTATGATGGCTTTCAGAACACAAGGGTTAACATGATGTATGTATGCATGATGTGCATAAGAAGTATATAACATATATTAAATCAAATAAAATTCTCAAACAAATCGGCCTATTATCATTTTAGAAGCTTTTGGGACAACTGTCATAAGAGTGAACCCGTCCCAGTTTAAATGGCCTAACGAGTTCATGTCTTATGGCAAAGAGCCCAACTAAATCCAAATGATAAAATTCCGAACACAATCATAAAATGGCCCATTGTTATTTAGAAGCCTTTTGGCCCAATCGTCATAAGATGTGTCCTTGTCCCAGTTTAAATGGCCCAACAAGCCCATATCCCATGATAAATGGTCCAAATGGATCCAAACAACGATGTTCCCAAACACAAGGAAGATGATGCAAACATGACATAATAATTTTTACGACGTGGCCCATCAACATTTCAGAAGCTTTTGGCCTAATAGTCATAAGGTGCGAACTTGCCCCAGTTTAAATGGCCCAACAAGCCCGTATTTCTGACAATAGTCCAACTGCATCCAAATGAGGATGGTCCACAAGCACATATTCGAGGAAATAATTGTTACTTTGGCCAACCCGGTCTATGGGTGGGTTAGTAAGAGTATAGACAAAGACTCTCACCGGCGAATGATGGCCCACAACTAGGTCTCCCCACTCAAGGGTTCGAGCAACCAAGTGAGCGCACCCTTTTTTATACACTAAGGTACGTGCCAATGAGCTATGGTGTGTGACAGACTGTCAAATGGATTTCCTGTTGTAGATCCCCCAGAGGGAAGGTGGAGCGAGGCTCACTTAAATACCCAAGCCTCTTAGGCTCTTATCGCTTGTTGTCAGGAATAAACAACGAGTCCTCCAAATTAGTCCATCACAATAGGCTACGAGTAGATGGCTATCTAGGTGCCTTCACAGCTTTTCCTTCTAGAAAGGTAGTGAATGAAGGAAGACACCAAACCATTACCTAGCCTAAAAATACCTTTGATTAAACCCTCACTTTATCCACTATAGACACGGTCAATTAAAACATAAATCCAATCATTACAAGACAATATTCGGGGCCGATTCTCTGTCCCCAGTGGAGTCGCCAGACTGTGGACAACAGGACCTGGGCGACGCCGTTCCTAGGCTCGCGCCTAGTTTGGGAAGTACTAATAACATGGAGTCGCCACCCGGTGTGAACCGGGACAAAGATTTAAGGCTGCACTCACCCCTCGCAAGGGAAGACCTCAAACCGTTGGGTTCGGAATGGTCCCTTACTTATGTCACTTGTAATGAAAGGATTTATGTAATAATTTAATCAAGCTTAAGTAACAATTATTTCCAAGAGTATCATGCTTCTAAATTCTCATATGCAAAATAAAACTTATGTACGCATTTCACATATATCTCACATTTAAAATTGCATGCTTAACATATATCAAGATAGCAACGAACATACAACTTTATTTGCATATCACATTCAGGAAAGCACAAGCACACACATTAACCATACAAGCACACATATGGGCATTTTTCCAAGCGGCACGTGGAATTGTAGCCCAAGTACAGACCGCACTACCGTCCACTCGGAATCGGCTACGGAATTTACGTCTGAGTTTCCATCCGATATACCGCAAGAAATAATACTCAAATGTTATCATGACACAAGCATATGAATCAACATATTTGCATTATACATTGGAGATAGCTACTAGGAAAACTATGCATGAAATCTAATGAAGATGACTCAGTTCAGTGTGTGCGCGTTCGTGTAGCGTTCGTAAACGCGTTCGAACGGAAATGAAACAGAATGATCACGTTCGAGTAGCGTTCGTAAACGCGTTCGAACGGAAATGAAACAGAATGCTCACGTTCGAGTAGCGTTCGTAAACGCGTTCGAACGGAAATGAGACCTGATGCATGATAAGGCAAAAATGCATGCGCGTTCGAGTTGCGTTCGTAAACGCGTTCGAACGGGAACAGACCTGATGCATGAAATGAGACATACATAAACAACAAAATAAGGGGGGCGCGGCGAAGTACTGCCGTAAAGGTGGCCTTTTGGGGCTCTTGATCTCTCAAAGAGATGACCTTTAGACCATCATACTAAGCCCATGCGCATCACGTCACATCATGCATACAGACATAAAGACAATCATACTATTCTAAGTATGTCTGATTGAACGTGTCTTGCATCCAACCGAACCACATCAACCGGCGCGGCGAAGTAGTGTCACAAAGGTGGCCTTTTCGGCTCTTTGTCTCTCAAATGGAGGACCTTTGGACTAACTCACTAAGCCCATGCGCTTGATTGAATCATGCGTAAATAAACAACATATTGATAAGAGTAAAGAAAACTAAATAAACAAAAGCAACACAAAACAAAAGAAAGATGGTGTCGTTTACCCAAGCGGTACGTGGAGTTGTGGCCCGAGTACAGATCATATTACCGTCCATTCGGAATCGGCTATGAAATTTATGTCCGGGTTTCCATCCGATATACCGCGAGAGTTGACACATCTCTCATTCACCCAATACCCACAACATATTACATCTCATAATTCATGCATATTTATCTACTCAAAGACCACAACATGCATCCATAAACGACTCTCATGCGAATAGAATTCAATAATAATAAAAAAACGGATATAACAAATGAAAAGGTACCCTCAGGTCTAACCTTTTAAATCACCTCTCGGATGTACGGTACACGATCGTCGGAAGGGTGGATGCTCCGCAACTCTCCCGGTTCACTGGTTCACTGTTCTCGTTCGTTGTCTTTACTGTTTGGAGTCGTCGTTCTCCGTCTTTTGCTATTGTTTCCTTGTGGTTTCGCTGCCGTTTCCTCTTTATCTTTGGCTTACTGTTTTTGGGTGTCTTCTTCCTGTAATTTTTATGTGTGTTGTGTATGAGTTAGGGGCTAGCTAGCTAAGGTTGAGAAGGTTGGTGAATGGTTCTTTTTATAGGCAAATGGTTAGGTTTGACAAGGAAAGGAATTTGATTTGGTTTGGTTAGGGAAGTCAAGATATTTGATTTGGTTTGGTTAAGGGAAGTCAAAGATTGAGGGGGACAAATCTTGGCTAGATAGGGAAGGTTGGATATTTGATTGGCTTGGATACATATTTTAAGTTTGGGAATAATCTTATTAGATTGGGAATATAATTGGTTGATTGATTTTAATTAGGCATAATTATATTTTGATTTAGTATGTGATTTGTTTAATTTAGGCATGATTTTAGTTTAAGTTGGTAATTGTTTATTTTATGTTTGGTATATGTTTTATTTATCATTTAATTAATTTAGTTATTATATATTTAGTTAATGTTTTAATTAATATTTATTTATTTAAATTGGGATGTGTTTTATGGGCTTTGGGGGGCTAAATGGGCTGGATGTGAGGCTAGCAGCAAAACCAGAATTACCGACACCGTTCGAACGCTTCCTCGAACGCGGCACGAACGCCCGCAATCCGTTTGACGTTCGAACGTAAACACGAACGCAGCACGAACGAAAACAGTGAACCTTGTTTATTCTGAATTTCCCCTTCCGATGTCCGTTTCCCGTGACCTCCGTGACTTAAAAGGTAGTGTCTCCAAAATGAGACTCATCATAGGGACTTATGTGTAAAAATGCAGTGCCTACAATGAGACTTAATCACGAGGGAAAAACTTCAACCTATGAGGCTCCGCGGATCCCGGCGCAGACGTCCCTTTACCGGACATCGACAAAAATAAAAAGGTGGAAAAATGACAATGTTAGCACATCGGAGGTGCCTTATTACATACTCCACACAGACCTAAAAAGATAACAACTCGGGTGCCCCGAGGCAGCGTCTTACCTGGTGCTTCCCAAAACATAATTCTGAACCTTACAATTCAGTGTCCCTGCTAGCCGGGCTACGGATCGGTGAGCGGCCAAAGCCATGGGGGCATAAACCTCCTCATGCTGGGCGGCTCTGGAGTTTGCAAATGCTATGAGGGCATAAACATCCATATGTTATGCTTCTCCTGATCCGAGGCGGTTAGGCAGATAACTCACGGGGGAAGAAACCTCCTCGTGTTCATCATCCCGAAGGTGGTACAGAAGCTCGGTTAGGCAGATAACTCACGGGGGGAAAAACCTCCATGTGTTCGCCATCCCGAGGTGGTACAGAAGCTCGGTTAGACAGATAACTCACGGAGGAAAAAACCTCCCCGTATTCGCCATCCCGAGGTAGCTCCTCAAAAATACGAGTAATGTGATATTAACACTCCGGCCTCGGGGGTTTGATAATGATACCCGGGATTGGCGTGCCACGATAGGTTCACACTTTTCCCACATATACTTCATCCCTTGATGCGTTCTGGATCCTCAAATGTGAAAGGAGCCAGATCGGAACACTTCCACCCGGAGGTTTGATAATGACACACGAGATTGGCGTGCCACGGGCTTGGTGCCATTCCCAACTACCGATCACCCATTCGCTTCGAGCACATCCCAAGAATATTGAACATGACTTTCACATTCAATTAATGAACAAGTAAAATAGACAAGTTTTTAATTTAAAGAGAAAGTCTTATTCAAATTCAATGGACCTACTGCCCTTCTTACAACTCTTTGCGGGTCATTTTAAGAGAGGCTTTTACAATAGTTTTATGGTTCTCATCTTGCAGTCCGACACATCTTCTAGTCCGAACTTGATTCTGAAATTCCGGACTGTGATGACAGGATTTCCCCGAACTGAGCCTTCCAAAATCATTTTTGAGCAAATCGGGGGGCCCGGTCCAGTCCTTCTGTTCTGACTCCTTGTGGCCCGCCCCGTGAGCTTTTTCTCTTTTCCCCTCATTCGAGGTGACAACTGCGCTGATCGAATGAGGCACTTACAAATACTGATCCCCTTCCCATGGCCGACTAGTTCCCTGCCAATCCTCGAGCACTACCTTGGTCGTGAATCTGAGGACTTGTCAGGCCGAACAAACGCCGCGCCTCCTTTAGGATGAGCCTGTTCGTACGCAAAGGGGTTGCGTGCATATTCAGTCAGCTCCATACGTTACATTCCATTCTACCGTTCAGTCCTAATGGGTGATCGTTGGCCACCGTTTTTACATTCCATTCTACAGCTCAATGAAGAGAGCTATTATTGCGCTAACTCATTGGGCACTCATTTCCCCGTCTTTCCCACTATCGCCAACCTTTTTTTGTCCTCTAGCGATCCATTTCCTCTTTCCACTATCATTTCTTTCTTTTTCCCAAACCACTCTGATGCTGAACTCTCCGACGATCTAGGGTTCCCATCTTCTGCCATCGTCTTACTACGCAAGCTGCCTTTTGCTCTTTTCCCACAGACGGCGCCAACTGTTGACGGGTGATTTTTCGTTCCAGGGGCAATATCGGGATACCGCTCCCGGGACAGTCCTCCTCCAACCGTGAATTTGTTTGGTTATGGGGGACTAAAAACAAATGTAGCAAAAGACAAGACAAACACAAAATTGACAAGAGGGTTTTACGTGGTTCGGCGGAGCGAATCCAACCTACGTCCACGGGCACAAAGTGGGTAATGATTTTTTATTATCAAACCGAGCTCGACCGACCTGTTTTTCAGGAGGGTCTAAAGAAAATCGAACTGCTTATATGTATCGTTTTTACAAATAGTGCTCATTTTTCTTATAATTTTTTGCTATCCCCTTACAAATGAGACTAATTTTCCTTTATATACTAAGGAAAATACAACACTATTCATGTATCTTCATGACGTCAGCCACGTAGATCTCCGGCTGATTGACAGACTCTCTGCCCCAACTCTGCCTCGACGAAACTAAACCTGCCCTCTGCATGCCTGTCACATCACTCTGCTCATACACTGTCACACTCAACAATAATGATGCCAGCATGTAAAGATCTCAATAGGTGATACATGTAAGAGGGAAAAGTCCAAACTATCCCGATCACAAATCATGCCTCATATGCACGGCCAAATCACGAGTTGAACTACCCAAACTACTTCCGACCTAACTCAGAATATCCGAGCCCATCATCCCGATCCAGGAGAAAGATATAACTGAACCGAGTTACCGGGCTACATTGGTCGGTCTTGGCTCTGATGTTGTCGGTTTATGAGGTTTGAATCATACTGTGTCATCTGGTTGGCCAGATCCGAGAAACTATGTCCGAACACCATGCCTGGACGATGAGTAATTAATTCCTTCTGTACATACTTCCTTCTCAAATGAGAAATCTCATATCTACCATTGTTGTACTGTTATAAATACTTGTTACAAAAAACATCATCAACAGCTATAATAATAACTTTATAGGTGTTCATTTACTTAAGCTCTACTCATCATCAATGAGAAAAGAAGAAGAAGAAAACTTTATGCTTTAAGTTTTATATTAAATGAAGATTTTAGTTGGATTTATGGGAAATTTATTTTTGTAATATAATTTGTTACGACTCATGTGCCGCTCTTTGTATGTAGGTAGCTTTTCGTAATTTCAAAGTGTTTTGAAACAGTCTAAAATTTTTCTTAAAAAGTTAAATAATAAATAATAAATATTCTTACTTGAACTATTTTATTTATAGTTTTTGTTTAAAATTATTTTATTTTATTTAAGGAAGAATGATATTTATGGCTGCATATTCTGCTGTTGAGTTTTAATTTTTCCCCCCCTAAAAAAAAGGTTTTATTTTATGCTTTGGGTTCACTAACTTTAGGGTTTATGGATGCCAATTTGAGTATTTTTGTTGTGATAAGGGATGAATTATATAGTTGCATTATTTACTTGTAGTTTAATCCGAGGGAAAGTGTGTATTGGAATGGTTGCTGTTGGCTTGAAAGGTTGACCATACCGAAGTCCGAGAATCTGTGATTTGGTCGAGGATAACTTGGATGGGTGAGGAGGGTAAATC
Source organism: Zanthoxylum bungeanum (assembly GCA_019454045.1). Classification (NCBI taxonomy): domain Eukaryota; kingdom Viridiplantae; phylum Streptophyta; class Magnoliopsida; order Sapindales; family Rutaceae; genus Zanthoxylum; species Zanthoxylum bungeanum. Next base: position 16,157 of record SKCR01023943.1, on the reverse strand, counting down.
ATATAAACCAAGTAGGAGTAAAAGCCTAAACATAAAGAGCAAGAAAGAAAGTTTTGGTTTTGATGCTGATAATTCGAATAAAAATCCACCTGGTTGAGGAGATAGTATATCATGTTTCGGGTGTATATGTCATCTCTCTTACAGCAGTTGGGCAACACATAGTTGTTGGACCCAATTATTATGAGAGAGATGACATATACACTCGAAACATAATATAATTTTTCCTGGTCGAGGGGCTGATGGGAGTGTGATAGCTAGAAAATCTTGGAAGCATATCCCAATGCATCGGGTAGGGTTAATTATTTTATGTTAAGAAAATATGTGATTATGTATTAATTATTTTGAAATATAAATATAAATTATTTTATAACTCAAACATATTATATATATAAAGTTTAAAGACAATAAAAATTATAAACAATTGAAATAATAGTACAGAATTTTAAAAAACAATAAATTATTTTAGAAAAATAATAAAAATTATATTGTTCGGATCAGGTAGGCCTCGATTTTCAAACCTGTGACCCGACTCACAAACATCGGATCGGTTGGCTCGACTCGGCTAAAAAATATATTATTATTTTTTAAACCCAGTCGAGTCGTGAATTGACTCGAAAATGTTAACATCCTACACTCCATGAGTACTTTTGTCAAGCAAATATGAATATGGATTTGTGTATTTCTTATACATTTAAATTTAAATTCGTATTGTTTTGAATGCAAATCCAGTTTTTTTTTTTTTTTTTGCATATATAACTGTCATCCATAGGGGTGTGCATCGGTTCCGGTTCGAACCGAAACCGATTGGAACCGACCCTCTTTTTAAAGTAAAGAATCGAAATCGATTCATTTAGGGTCAGTTCCGGTTCTAAAAATATGGAACCGTTTTTAAGCGGTCTGATTCCGGTTCTGCAATGATAAGAACTGGAACCAGACCATTTAACTGAATCGATTTTGGAATCGATTTTGGAACAGTTTCACACATTAAACAGCGTCGTTTTAAGGCAATATAAATATCAAATTCTGTCTCGACTCACTCTCAGTCTCTCTCTCTCTGACTCTCTCAAACCCTAGCTTTACTGCCTCTCTCTCGGGCTGACTCTCTCGCTGCCCTCTCTTTCGTTGACTCTGGCTCACTGGCTCACTCTCTGTATCTGAAGCAGCTCTGCCCTCTCTGTCTCGGTATCGCGGTAACTGGTAAGCTGACCTTTGGAATAATGAATATTAGCTCTGTTTGCAATTGCTTGTTGAATTCAACCCAAATATAAAACAATACCCATTGAATTCGAGACATATGTTTTATTATTAGGGTTTTATTTTATGCTTCGGGTTCACAAACTTTAGGATTTATGGATGCCAATTTTAGTATTTTTGTCGTGATAGGGGATTAATTATATAGTTGCATTATTTACTTGTAGTTTAATCCGAGGGAAAGTGTTATTGGAATGGTTGCTGTTGGCTTGAAAGGTTTACCATACCGAAGTCCGATAATCTGTGATTTGGTCGAGGATAACTTGATGGGTGAGGAGGGTAAATCATATAAACCAAGTAGAAAGAATAAAGGCCTAAACAGAAAGGGCAAGAAAGAAAGTTTTGGTTTTGATGCTGATAATTCGAATAAAAATCCATCTGGTCGAGGGGCTGATGGGAGTGTGATGGCTAGAAAATCTTGGAAGCATCACAATGCATCAGATACACAAACTTCGATTGTCAGGTACAGAAACTTTGTTATCTTCAACTGATGAAGATTTTTCGCCTGGTTTTCCCTTGATTATCACTATTTTTTCTTTAAAAAAAAAATTATGGTGTGTAATTTTGAGCGGTGGCTGATATAACCATGAATGCAACTGGTATTCTTCTTTGTAGGAAACAGGTTGACCCTGATTTAGCAAAATACTTTGCAGAAATTTCAAATCTTTTTGAAAGTAGCGAGGTTGACTTGGAAGAGCGATCTGTTTTATGCCGTAATGCCCTTGAGGAAACTAGAGGGAAAGAATTAGAACTGGCAACTGATTACATCATAAGTCACACTTTGCAAACGCTACTTGAAGGCTGTGATGTGGACCACCTTTGCAGTTTCCTTCGAGGCTGTGCAAAGGTCTTTCCTGCTATCGCTATGGATAGATCTGGTTCTCATGTTGCTGAGACAGCTCTCAAGTCTTTAGCTAGGCATCTCGAAGATGAACAGGCCCATTCCATTATTGAAGATGCTCTAAAATCGATATGCAAGGTATCAAGTGCTTGACACGTTTCTTATTGAGATAAATTTTGGTTGTAGTCTGCAAATCTTTGATATCTTTACCGTTAGTAAACATTATGCTCTATGAAAGGTAGGTTTATACTTCCAACTCTTTATGTCTTAATTATTATAATTTTTTTTTTTTTTTTGATCCTTGTCAGGTGATTGTAGGCAACCCCTTGGATGTGCTGTGTAATTGCTATGGATCGCACGTCCTTCGAAGTCTTCTTTGTTTATGCAGAGGAGCACCATTGGATTCCTCTGATTTTCATCGAGCAAAGCCATCACAAATTTTAGCAGAGCGGTTAAATTTGAATGCATCTCAATCAAATAGAAACAATTTACCACATCCCCACCCGGTATTTTCAGAGTTATCAAAGTTCCTTATATCAGGGATCTTAAGATGTTCCAGAAGAGACATTAGGACCCTGCAAACTGATCAATACAGCAGTTTAGTTTTGCAGGCATGTTTGAATTCACCTACTAATTGCCTTTGTTTTCTTCATTTCAACTTAGCATGGTATTCATAATCATAAGGAAGCTATATTCATGTCATTGGCATTTTCTTCTTTTGCCAGACAGCTTTGAGGTTATTAGTGGGTGATGATCAAGAGTTGTTGCAGATAATTCCCAGCCTTCTTGGCTGCAATAAAGAGAATGCAGTGGAAGGGAACGTCATACCAATGACTATAGTGCATGATCTAATAGATTTGATGAAAGAAACTGCATATAGCCATTTAATGGAGGTAAGCAAAGCAACCTACTGATGGGATGTGCCTGTATGCATTGGAAATTCCATTTCCATCTATCAATTTGTTTTTTAATTGACTATTGTTATTATTATTATTATTATTATTTTTAATGGGGTGGGGGTGGTGGTTGTGGCAGTTGGTTTATGTTTACTAAAAATTCCATACAATGGTTTATGAAGCACGGTGATTCTCCTATATTCTAAAAAAGTCAAAGAGACACGAGTCTTCTATTAAACATGTAAAGTGTGGACACTTCTAGTTCCCACTTTAAGAAACTTAGCGTCCGTTTTGCGCGGCATTTACTAGCGTAAACGCTGCGCCAAACGCAGCGGTTACGCTAGCGTAATCAGAAGCTAGGGTAACGAGCTTATTTTGAACTTTTTGCGTGGAAATTATAATTTTGCCCTCCATTTATTTTTTTTGTATTTATTTAATTTTTTTTATATGCCCTTATTTGTAATTTCACAACTTATATTATAACTTATACTCTATCTAACCATACACCCTAAAGAGCCTATAAGCTACCTTATACTCTAGTGTTTATATCATAGCTTATAAGCTAGCTTTTACTCTCAGCCCAATTCTCTCTACCAAACACACCCTTAACTTCCTCTTTTTTTTTTTTTTTTTAAAAAAAAAATACTCTTTACACTCAAAAAAATTAGAACCCTATTTTCTTATTTCAGGTTTGATGACTTAAATGGTTAGGATTTTTATTTAAATTTTATGTTAATTGTATACTCATACTTAATGAGTTATGCAACTCTGTCATCTGTTTGTAAAATGTAATAGCTTTTCTTATTTTTATTGTTGTGTTAAATTCCATTGAATTTGCAGGTAATTTTGGAAGTGGCTCCTCAAAGCTTGTATGATGAAATGTTCACAAAAGTCTTCAGAAACTCGCTGTTTGAGCTGTCATCACATAATTGTGCAAACTTCGTCATTCAAGCATTAGTTTCCCATGCAAGAGATCAAGATCAAGTAAGTTCTCTATGCTATCATGGACGCACTTGTACTTTTAGTTCTTTACAAAATCATGCATTTCTTTCCTCATGCAATGATATAGATATACCATTGGTAGTTCTATATGGACAGTGTTTTTATTTTATAAATTAAATTTCCTTCATTTTGTCATGTGACTTCTTCTTATACTCGCAGTTTTACTATTTTCAGCCACCTTGAAATTCTGATTTTGTATGTCCTGCCAAAAAATGTTTGACTTTCTATAAAATTTCTCTTTTCATTCTTTCAACTAGATGGCAAAGATCTGGGAGGAACTTGGTGGAAAATTTAGGGAACTTCTAGAAATGGGGAGGTCAGGAGTTGTTGCTGCTCTTATTGCTGCGAGTCAAAGGCTCCACACCCATGAGCGAAAGGTATATCATTTACACCCATCATTTCATGTTTGTTATTATGCATTACTGTTCATTTAAAATTCTGGAATAGTGCAACTTGACAATAGGCTTACAGATCTTACTTTTAAGATCTTTTGAATCCTTCGGCTAAGAAGATCCTTGAAAATTAATTAATCTCACAATGACCTTTTTTAGGTGTAACTGTAAGCTCAAATCATGCTAACCATGGCTAAGTTTCTTTTACTCGTTTGGCAGTGTTGTGAGGCTCTGGCTGCTGCAATATCTTCAACGAATGAGTCTCCAAGATGCATTGTTCCGGGAATACTGTTCTTTGAGAGTTACATTAGCAGTGAAGATAAGTCGAATTGGAATTGGCCAAAAGGCATTAGGATGCATGTTATTGGTTCTCTGATTCTGCAGGCAATCTTTAGATTTCCAAGTGTAAGCTATCCTATTGTAATCATGTTTTATTTCTTCAGTTTATTAGGTGTGTGGTTTCTTGTATTGTAATGCCCTTTTTTGTTTTTCTATTACACAGGAATTCATACAGCCGTATGTTACTAGTATTACATCCATGGAAGCTGACCATGTATTTGAAGCTGCAAAAGACGCAGCGGGAGCACGCGTTATTGAAGCTTTTCTAGATTCAAAAGTTTCTGCAAAACAGAAACACAGATTAGTTGTGAAGTATGCCATGCTACTTTATTTGATCATTTTTTTTTGAAAAATTCTGTATATGCTTTTTTTGTATGAAATTCTTGTTGAGCACAATTTATCAAGAAGATTGTAGAAAGTACAACTACAGCTGCTAAGAAAACCGGGCACTACTTAATTGTCAAACTGGTAGATGAGACAAAATATTGCCTCCTATAGTCCTATTGTAAACTAGTTCATATCCAGATGCATATAGGGGTAAAAGTAACACTAGCTGATACTTATCAGGTTTTCTCAACATATTTTGGTCAGCAGAGGTTTACCTGGCTTCTTAGCATGTGTTGATTTTAACCCTACCTGCCCTCGTTTATTGCTTGTGTTGCTTTTGGATACTTGGATGTAGAGATACATGTCCAATACAAAGAAAGTAAATAAGATTTAAGTCAAACTAATTGAATATGAATTTTTTGCTCTCTCCCTTCTTTTGACCACATACTACTTCTCACTATTGTTAATAGATGTTATTGTGGGGGGATTCAAAACAAAAAGTTTTGTTATTCTATCAACCAATGAAAGCAATTCTAAGACTCTTATAGCCTGTCATCTGCCCTAAACTTTTCTCCCAAGTCTCGCCATTCAATATAGAGCTCGTCTAGATGCATTTCTGAGTTAAGTTTGTCACTGTGTTTACTTCTAATTTTTTTTTTTGTTTTCTTTTTTGTTTTTGGTTTTTGGATTCCTCTGAAGGCTAAAAGGACACTTTGGAGAGCTTTCAACACACTTATCTGGTTCATTTACTGTGGAAAGGTGCTTTACCGCTAGTAGCCTGTCTTTAAGAGAGACCATAGCATCTGAGTTATCAGCTGTGCGAAATGAGCTGTCTAAGACAAAGCAAGGCCCTCATCTCATAAGGAAACTAGACATTGACGGGTGAGATTTTATTCCATGTAAATTGTTTTCTCAACATGTTTCGTCTTTGGATAAATCGTGCTACATCTCGACAGAAATAATCTTTTTATGAGTTCAGTTCTAATGATCCATTCCATTGAAGTTTGCCAATCTTTACATGCTGCCTTTTGTTTGTTCAAGCAGATTTTCTGCCCGACCTGATCAGTGGAGGTTGAAGCAAAGCGCAAAGCAATTAACATACAAAGAATTTTATGCCACATTTGGCTCTAATGATACTAAATCATCCAAAAAGGACTCCTTCCTTGCCGATTCTTCCAAGCAGACATCAAACTCCCAAGGAATAAAAAACATGAGGAAGGAGATTGACAATTGCCTTGATTCTGCTGCACTATCATCAAGCAAGTCAGGCTTAAAGCGCCGGTCAGAAAAAGCAGAACATCGAAGTGAGAAATATGCCAAACACGCCAATGCGGATGAAATCTCAAAAGGGGAAAAACAAGAAGAAAAATAAAAAGAAACAAGTTGCTTCTGAGTACACTGGTCCGTCTAGTAAAGGTGCAGAAATTGCATCCAAACCATTCCTTTCTACCGATAAAACAGTGAAGAAGCGACGCAGAAAGGATAGGCCATCAGAATCTTCTAAGAAGTTGAAATCATGAAGATTGTTTCCCCCTTGGAGAGTTCACAAGACGTGACTGTAGCTGCTTGAAGCTGTAACAGTAACTTATTCGGAGAGTTTCATTAAGCTGCAAAAGAGATATGTTTTGTTGTTATATTATGTTTTTATTTTTATTTTATGCTGAGTTTAGAGAGCTTTTTTATGAAGATTTTTATTTTTATTTTTTTAAAAAATAGCCTACAAAACCTTTTTTAGGATAAATTTTTTGTTTTGGTTGATATGCATGAAATCTTTCCTGCACAGTTGGAGTGTTCATTTTTTTCATTCACATCACACCCGAAATTTACAAATTTACACAACAACAAACTAAACAGCTAGTGGTAGCAAAACTTGTCCATGCATTATATTATATATTGCAAAACGGTGTACATGTGACCCTCCTAATAGAAACTACTGAACCTCAAGATACAATATAGCAATGGATGAAAAAAGAACATTGAATGCTGTAAAGATGCTGCTATCTGCTGTTTCTAATTCTACTTCTTCCTCTTCTATGGTTGATTGAACCTGGAAACAAGAACATACTATCTAAAGTCAATTATAGAAAAGCTGCGAGTGTCTTAAGACATGAAACTGCTGGTGGGAGAAGTTACTTGTTCTGTGTTGGATTCGAAGTGCTTGGTGGAATTCTTCTGAAGCTCGAGTCGACATGTTTAAAACGATGCTTCTTGTCTGCATGTAGATCCTTGATCGCTTGAGAAGTTGAAGCCATGGCTGATTGTACTTGTGCTATTGGACGAGCCTCTGCTTGAGCTCTGCTAAGCCAAGTTGATAGAACTAGTGAAAGCAGAAAAAACAGAACAGCAAATGCTATTGAGTAAGCCTTCATTGTTGTGCTTTGTAAGTAGTTGTTTGTTGCTTAGATGATGAGTAAGCTGATGTGTTTGATCAAAAATGGAGATGGGTTTATGGTTTAGTGATTGATTAGTTACATACTTATAAGCTTGAAAAAAAATCTAATTTTGGGATCTGAAACCAGTGGGATCATGTGCTCAAGTTTGACTGTTACATACATGTTGGCAACTCTTGACTGTAAAGAGTTCATAAGAAATGATATTATTCTGGGGATGATCATGTGATGAGGCACGTGATTTTAATATTCATACATTTTGGGGAACTAAAAAGAATAATAATATAATGCCCATTTAAGCAGAGTTCCAAGGCCAGTGTTGGATCCTAAGTACAGCTGGTGTTTTCAGACTCTTTATCAAGAAGAACACGATGTTTGTCAAAGTCAAAAACTGCCGTGTCATAGGTCTAAATGTTCTCTTATTATTATTTTTTCATCCGTTTTTTTTTTTTTTTTTGTAATCGGGTATCTGGATTAATTTACTCGCACCTCAATTAATCCATGTGATCTGTGCCTATGTGTCCTCAGAAATTTTCCAACTAAATTACTGCTTTTTTACACATCACCTCAAAAAAATATATATAATGAAATTTAAACCTTAGACCTGAAAATGAACCAAATGCCTTACACCAAAGCAATCCTTTAAGTTTATTTTTTTCATCTGCTGACAATGTGATGGTTTCAAAAGTATCATCATAAGCTGGCAGTAGCATCAATAAAGTTACAACTTACCAGTATCATGTGCCATTTATTTACAGTGGCTACAGCCCACAAAATTGAGAAAATTTGGAAAATTAAATCTGGACTGTTGTAATAAGGGAGAATGATTTTGGTGTGTGTAGTTTTCAGTTTGAAAATTGCATTTTAAAATCGGTTTCAGGCAATTAATTAAATACGATAATGGTAAACGATTGATTAAATCAATTAATTCTAACATGATAGTTAATTTAACATACATAATTGAGAGTTTCTCAAACTTCAAAAAAAAATATGTGAAAATTACTCTTATTATTATCACAAGCTATAGTATTAATTGGTAACATAGGAGATGATAATATATTACTATTTACTTAAAATAAGTTCTTCTTATAATAATAATAAAAATGTGATATTTTTTTCCTTCTTAATTTTAAAATGTATGGGGGTGGGAAACCAATTTTGATTATGTAAAAAAAAATAATCAACGAGAAGCTCCCTCACAATAAATAAAATAATATGAAAAACAGGGCTATCAATATAGGGGTGGCAAAACGAATTGACGAATCGAATTTGTATCGAATCCTAAACGAATCGAATCAAAATGTGATTGATTCGTATTCGATTCGTTTATTAAACAAATCATAATATCATGATTCGTTTATTAAACTAATCGAATATAAATATTTGTTTAGTCATGATATTATTCAATAACATATATTACCATAATTTTACATTAAATTTTCACAAATCTATACATATGAAATATGTTATTAATATATTTACTAAAAATAGCTCACCAAAAAAAAGATATTATTATTTTTTTCATGGTAATTAGTCATAATTTCTCGAATCTTAATTAAAAAATAATAATAACTAGTACAAGAAAAATAATAAAAAGAATTTTAAACGAATAAACGAATGAATGAGCTTGAATTCGTATTCGATTCGTTTAATAAATGAAATGAATCGAATTGACCCGTTTATTGAACGAATCGATTTTTCAAACCCGTATTCGCTCTAAAGCAAATCGAATCGAATCGAACGAATAAATAAATCCTAACTTAAATTGCCACCCCTATATCAATGTCATCTCATACTAAAATAATGATAATTAAACGGTTCAATGTCATCTCATACTAAAATAATGATAATTGAAGGGTAATAACATCCAAATTCCTAATGTATTATCTAAAATAATAATAATTAAAGGGTAATTACATCCAAATTCCTAATTTATTAAAATATCTATCCGTACATAGAGTTTTGCCATTTATATCAAATAGATGCCATGGTGGAAAGACTAAAATACCCTTTTGTTTTCAAGTTACATGAATGACTAAAGATGTAAAAACGATATGGATCCAGTCCGGATCCGAACTATATTTTTCACGAATCCGAGTTTTGATTTTAAAGACTCGTAAAGATCCGGGTTCAGACCCGAGTTCATATTATTCCAAATTCGGATATCTGGATCCGGTTAATTTTTAAAAAAATTAAAAATATAAAATATAAAAAGCAAAAACATTGTTTATGATTTATAATTGTGTGTGCTAGTTTTTCAACTAAGTCACTTGTAGTTAGGGATGGCAATTTGGCCGGATATTTTGGATATCCGACCACAACTAACCAAAAAATATCCAATATTCGAAGTTTAATGTATAGTGGATATGTTTCAGATATAAAATTAGATATATGTAATGGATATTGGTCGGTTGTGGTTTTAATATTTTGTATATCGAATATCCAATATCCGACCAAAATAAAACAAATAATGTAATAATATTAATTATAAAATCAAATTTAATTTTTTACATAAGGAATTAATTAATTTTTTTAAAAGTTTTATCATATTTTTTGTCCTTTTTTTAAAAAAAAATCGTTATTTCGGTCAGTTCCGGATATCCGAATTTTCGGTCAGTTTCATATATGAATATCAATTTTTTTTTCGATTATGGATATATATCATATATTGGATTTGGTTTCGGTTTCGGTTTCGGTTTCGAATATGCCCAAAATGATCGGATATTTGACCATTGACATCCCTACTTGTGGTTGTGGCAGTACTAGAGGTCTTGAGTCTTGACGACAAATGGCCGAAGATGAGCATGAGATATTGGGCAAAATAGAGTGAAAAATATAAAATGCAGATTCCGGATCCGCACCGGGTATACCTGAGTCTGGATTTGGATAATTTTTTCCGGGTCTTGGTTCGGACCCGGGAATTGAAAATCATTTTCAGATCGGGATCTAATCGGATCCGATTCCCTATACATGACTACCCTAAAATAAGGGTGGACATTCCATTCAGTTCTGTTTGAACCACTCAACCAAATTGAGTCAATCTTAAATTTCGGATTTGGTTCAGTTTGGTTTCACTTAAAGAAGACGAATGGTATCAAAAGCTTAACCCGTTCAGAGTGAGGATTAAAAATAATGTTGTCATAATTAGTGTCATTAAACAGCAATAAACATGCAAATCAAACAGATCAAACTACCAAAGTAGATCTAGATGCAAAAACCCTAAAACCAGAAAACTTGAAGACAAACCTGGAAATTGAGATTACAGAAACAATCCAAGTCGAGAAGATCTATGTTCTTAAGAACTTATTGGCGCCGTCATAGGTGCTTTACGGATTCGTTTTGCCAACGTTCTCCCAAGATTACTTGGATTCTACTTGTTCAAGGAGCACTTCTTAACAAGTGATTGAACTAGGATTCAATGGTGGATCTCTCTCTCAAAACAAGGAAAACACAATGCCTTTAAAGGTATATATTCTGTATATGTTTTTCCTATATTTTCATTTGAAATAAATGCCTTCTTTTATAAGGCATGGAGGGGTGCCAACAGGTCACCCCTTGGGGTGGGTTGCAACCCTCAAAGGATTGCAACCTCCCATACACCTCTTGAAAAAATCCCAATAATTCATATACATATCATATTTAATGAATATTGAGGAATTTACAACAAATAAATGCAAGTCAAAATCCCAACAATTGAATTTACTGGAAAACAAGATCTTTCAATTCAAAGCAAATGAGTTTCTAAGTTGCAGCTTCTCATCATTTTCTTTTCTTCTTCTCATAATTATTTCATTCTTCAACTTTTTTATTATTCTCAAAATTACTGTGATTTATTCACAATGAAGTAAGTTCTTCATCAAATACTATTAGCTATATAAATTTTTTATTTTCAGTTTATAAATTGAAACCATTGCTGCCATCTTTTTGGCTTGTAAGAAAATGTAAGAAACAAAAAAGAAAATTAGATGGATTTTGGTTAAGAAAATATAAGGTCACGTGTCCCCAAGGGTGTGGCTTGATGATGTAAGGTTTATGATATAATATTAAGGTATTGAGTTCGAATTCAGAGAGTGTGTTTCTTGTAAGAATCTGTGACAACCGATGATTTTACCTCAGCTTAAGTATGGAATAAATGATTTGACGGCGGGATTTCCAATCATTCATATATATATATATATATATATATATATATAAACACAAGCCTCGTGGGATTTTCAAGTCTCAGCTCCATTTATTATTATTATTATTTTAAAAAAAGATGCATAGGAGACGAATGTTGGTCTTGGAATGAAAATTCTACAGTGCTAATCAGTGATTACTACACTAAAATAAAACAAATACTACACTAAAATAAACAAATGAAATTTATTTTTCATCTAATTAGCTATTTACATAAAATGACAACCCAAATCGAGTTTGCAACCCGAATCAAATCTAATTTGGTTTGTGGTCGGTTCCATGTCACCAAACCAAATAAAACCGAAATCAAATCGAGTCCGAACTTAAATCTATTTATCTTCCCCTAATTAAGATGCAACTAGTAATTTGACCCGTGTTTTATTGCGTTATATGTATTTTTTCAATATCATTTTAATTCGTTTTAATTTTTTTATCGGTCTTTTAATACAACAATTTAATTCGGTCCATTCGATCCTAATTCATTAATTCAATTATCATTTCAAATTATTATCTTATCTCAAACTCATAAAATAAATCAACTTAATTTAATAAATCTCTTAAATTAAGGAGATAACTATATTTATTGATAAATAAGGAGATTAATGAGTAAATATTAATTAATATTGTATATCATTTATATAAAGCAGTTAGAACTTAGAAATGTTAAATATTCGTTTAATTAATTAAAGAAGAGATTTTATAAAAATTAAATGGTCAATAAAATATTAAGAACAAATGAGACGTATCTGTAATTAAAGGCCTAAACATTAAATGTATATCAGTTACGAAATACAAAATGAAAATGATAAAACGAAAATAACAAAACAATAAATTCAATTAGTTTGGAATGAGATATGACGGAATTTGGACTTTTGAGCCTTAGAGGACAAAAATAATAGTAATATATGTATACAGAGTTAGGATCTATCTGATACAAATGAAAACAAATGTCCTTACGGAAAAAATTATAAACAATAGGGAGCTATATGTTATTATTCAAATAATTATTAAATACTGATTTTATCATTTTAATTAAGAAAAAAATGTATTTTTTCCTCTCAATTGAGTATTGACGAGTCAATATCCAACGGGCACACAACATTCGAAGCTTCGTCCAAAGCCGTAGAAAGCTTCTGCAACGCTTCTCCGTTATGACCTCTCTCAATTTCGAGCCCCATTAAACTCCAATCCACTCTTCTTCAGGTAAGCTCACGTTTTCCCTTTTATCATCTCCGTTTTCAGCTTTTTTGATTCATTTATTTGATGATTTCAGATGGGTTTTCATTTGTTGTTTGAGATGGGATCTCTGTTTTTGGTATTTTATCTATTTTTGTTTATTTGATTTATTTTTTTAGTATTTTTTGTTATTGGTGGATCATGGGTTTGTACTTGATTGCCTTGTTTGATCATCAAATTTAATCAATTTGCCCATAACAAGTTTGATTATAAAGATGGACGTTCTAGAGCATTTGGTTTGTTTTTTGGTTGAATTGTGTCGTGGTAATGGGCATTTTCTTAAATTTTTTATTGGTCAAGGGAATTCGTTTATTTCGAGGTAATAAATATGAAAGTGGTTTTTTCTTTGTCATGGATTTTTTGCTAGAAAATGAAGAATAAACAAGTGGTGTTTAGGATTTCTGGAGTTGAACTTAGAAATTAGAAACTGGTTAATTTTGAGCGCTTATCATGTATTAGTTCAAAATGCTAGTGTGGTTTGGTCTGTGGTAACATCTGATCATTGGACGTCTTGAATTCTTGATGAAGTATGATGCCTTTGGTTGTGGGGTTGAGCAGCATTGCAAACTTTAGTATCTAGGTTGGGATGTGTAACATTTAAAGAGTGATATACTTTTTTGTTTTATAACTTCTGTTAAATGCAATCTTGATAATTCTTTAACTTTATAATCTTCTACAAGAAGATGAACACGATCATTTTAGTATGTGGTTTATTGTACATCTTCTGTATGTCAAATTCTCTTGGGGAATATATTGGCTAACACGTGTCTAATCTTTTCGCTTTCTGTTGTATTTTTCCAGTTGGTACTACTTGATAGATTGATAATTTTTGAGGTTCTAACAACAAAGTAACGGCTCAGGCTTTAACTTTAATTTAGCATTGATATGGCAGAGAAAGCGTGTGTCAAGCGTCTTCAGAAGGAATATAGAGCACTCTGTAAAGTATGAGCCAACTACCTTCCTGGAATTCTGTATATTACTAACAATTCATGATGTTTTATTTTACTGTGCTGGAAGGTAATTATATTTTAACAGGCAATGGTTGCTTTTGTCATATGAACTTGCAGGAACCAGTTTCCCATGTTGTTGCTCGTCCTTCCCCAAATGACATTCTCGAGTGGCGTATGTTTACTCTAAATTTCTTCTTTTTAACCTTCTAGATAGGCTATTTAGTTATCTAGTAGTGGAAACAGTTTGCTCAACATTTCCGAAGATTGCTTCTGTCCTTCGTTTTCCATCATGCACGTGTTACTAAGCACGTCTTAATAATTTTGCATCGATAGCATTAATAGAACTTGAATTTAAAGTATATTTTCTCTAGTTGGAATGTCTGGTTTTGAAGGATTAGGATTCAACTAAGAATGTAGATATACATAAAAGTTAATTGGATGCTAACCCTTTTTTTTCCCAATCTTTAAGTAAATTTCTATAGCTTGGAATTTCAGATAATGAGTTTGAGGGCTTGTGCCTTAATATTGTTATTACGTGTGATTTTGATGGGCAGATTTTATGATAATTAGTTTTCTTTATTTTCTGTTAGTCCTTTGTAGTAGATAGGGGATTGAGCTGGCATCTTTCAATATGATTTTCCATTTCTCTAGTATACCTCTGCTTCTTTTGTGGTGTTGGTTTATTGGATGTGTCTAACACTTTTCTAATTCTTGAGCTTTTGATGTTTCAGATTATGTTTTGGAGGGAAGTAATGGGACACCTTTTGCAGGTTAGTTGTGTGTTCTTTAATGCGATTTGCTTTATGGTGGTTTGTCTTATTTGAGTCTTGAGATTATGTTTATAATTTAAATAATGGAACTCTTTTGCTTATTACAAATAAGGTGGATACTACTATGGAAAGATCAAGTTTCCTCCCGAGTATCCATATAAACCTCCTGGAATCCTGTATGTGGTCTGCTGTTACTTCTCTTTTTAAGAATTATATTAGATTGTTGTTGGAGTATGATTTTCTTCTCCCCTTTAATCATTTCATTCTAATACTAGATTAATTTGTTTTCTTGTAGCATGATCACTCCCAATGGACGATTCATGACACAGAAGAAACTATGCTTGTCTATGAGTGACTGTAAGTATAATGGACTATAATCCATATTGAACTATTTGGCAATCTCTAATGCATTCATTTGTGTTTACTCTGATATTGTCATTTTGCAGTTCATCCTGAAAGTTGGAACCCTATGTGGTCCGTATCAAGGTAAGACAATTTCAAGTTATAGTGCAAGTTCTTGTTTTTTTGCAGTGTTATTATTCTCTTGTGGACAAGTTCTTATGATAAACTAAACAGTTAATACTTTAATACACATTGCTTTTTTTGAGTCCATTTGACTAACATTTTTCCTTTACTGCAATGCAGCATACTTACAGGGCTTCTGTCTTTCATGGTGAGTTCGTCGCTCTCAGGTTCTTAGTTTATTTGTAGGGTGGTTCCATATGAAGTTACATCTTTTTGCGCTTTTCTTTTGGCATTTGTTTGGGTTGCTCTAATGTATTGGGATCTCTCCTATCTCTCTGCAACAAGCTGTATATTCTTGTAGTTATCATCCGTTTCTTTTGCTGTTTGCCCATCTTCTTGAGGTATCAGTTGTTAGTCGCATTCCAGTGTAAATTGTTGCCTTCCGTATTGATTAGTTCAGCCATTGAACGGAAATTTCATCTTTTTTTCATCCATAAGGCACGAGGACATGTCTATGCTTCGGAATTGAATAGTTATGTAGGGTTTGTTTCTAACAGATCTCGGGGCTTCTTCTAAATGGATTACTCTTTCCCCGTATGGTTTAATAACTTTTGTTGGGTTACCCACAAATATTTGAATTGCTTCTGTGGTGTTCTAATAATAAAATTGTAGCCTAAGCTGTTATATCTTACTGTGGCATTACACAAGTTCCTTGCATCAAACCTTTTCTATATTTACTCATTAGAAGCATTTGTTAAGAACCTTTGTTTACTTATTTATTTTTTTATGCAGATGGACACCAGTCCTACCACTGGTAGTGTGAACACTACCACTGAGGAAAAGCAACGTCTGGCAAAAGCATCTCTTGCTTTCAATTGTAAGAAGTAAGTGTATTGCACCAAGGTTTTGATCCTTTTCCTTTCTGGTTCACAGAGAGCATAGCAATGTTAGTTATTTTTCTGCAGTTATCTGTCTTGTGCCGCTGGACTATTCTTATTTGCACCCATGATTGTCAATTTCAGACTCCTTTTTTACATGCAACTTGCTTTCAATTTCTTATTTTCAATGTGATTGTTCTTTTTCCCGACAGTGCGGCATTCAGGAAATTATTTCCTGAGT